>JZKD02S0181931.1:311355-325187 GCA_000966675.3 Picea glauca | reverse complement strand
AAAAATAAAAAGGAGACATTCTCTTAAAAAGATTGCAAATCACCCACATGTTTTTTAAAAATGATTATTTTCTTAATACACTAAAACTTTAAAAGAAAGTTCATTAAAAATAATTAATATTTATTTAAAAAACATTATTTCAAATATTTTCAAAATTAATGAACTTAAAAATATACACTTAAATCGAAAAGAGAAAAAATATATATTGTAATTAAATACCTGTCGTATATGCGTTGAAGCCCTGCATCTGAGACAACATTCCAATAATTTGTATTTCTTTTACATTTACCAAAAAAGTTTGCAATCTTCTCACTAGCTTCATCTCCATTATGTGGATCAATATGAAATCCAGAAACGCCATCAATGATGATCTCTGCAGGGCCACCTTTGCAAGTAGCAAACGTTGGCAAGCCACATGTCATAGCCTCGATCACTGTTAACCCAAAAGCCTCATAAAGAGCAGGCTGCACCACACACACCATAATGACCAAACCAACAGATATCATTAGTTCCATCATATCTCTTTCCTCCTTTGCATTTTCTAACATAAGGAAATACAAACCTGAATAAAAGCACCCTTTGTGTCGGCGATATAACGGTAAAGCTCCCCATTGCGTATTCTGTCTTTCTGAGCACATATCCATCTAAAATCACCATTCAAATTATACTTCCTTATGAGGCCATGCATTTTCTCAATCTCTGCAATCTCTTCCCTGTCTTTTGATTTCGATGAATCAATAAAACCAGCGACCACAACAAGGTTCACAAGCTTCCTCAACCGCCTGTTTTTTCCAAACCATTCGACGAGTCCTGTCATATTTTTCACTCGGTCCAGTCTAGCCATAGAAAAAATAATGGGTTTCTTCTTGTCATTGAGAAAACCTCTGTTAACACATAGGAAAAAGAAAAATTATGTCAGATTTAAACACCCACTAATATAGATGGCATGCTTGTTTTTAACTTCCTTTAAAACCTACCTGGCCTGGTCTATGGGACCTCTTCTCCTAGAATTAATATGGTATATAATCAGAATTTGATCAAGGATGTGTATGTCTGTATATTGGTGAGGGCATCAGAGTAACTAAGAATAGATGTAAGAGGAGGCATGATGGTTGGTAGCCATTTGGGATTGGGTACGATGTGTGGGAAGGTGATCTACAGTAACCTGGTCAATGATTGTAACCTGAACTCTGTGCCTCCTATCGGCAGATCTTGCCTAAACGAGCATTGAAGGGATTGTAGGACTGAAGTAATACTTTAGTCTTTTATTCTTTTCTAACATCAGGACTCCCAGGGGAACAACCAAGGATCCCAAAAGTACTAGACATATTAAGGTGGAAAGAAATCTTCAACAAGGGATATGCCACTATGACTTTGTTAGGCTATTTTTAGGCTTGTATTCAAGAAGGCATTACAAAGACAACAATCACAAACAAGGCATATGCCACTATGACTTTGTTAGGGTTGTATTTAAGAAGGCATTTCAAAGACAACAATCACAAACAAGGAAACCTACAAAGGACATGGACACCTCTATGTTAGTACAAGTCTTAGACCTCAAAGCCAACTTGTGATGCGAAGTTTTTAGTGCTTGTAACCTACAAAGGACATGGACATGACTTTGTTAGGGTTGTATTTAAGAAGGCATTACAAAGACAACAATCACAAACAAGGAAACCTACAAAGGACATGGACACCTCTATGTTAGTACAAGTCTTAGACCTCAAAGACAACTTGTGATGCGAAGTTTTTAGTGCTTGTAACCTACAAAGGACATGGACACCTCTATGTTAGTACAAGTCTTGCGCCTCAAAGCCAACTTATGAATTAGGGAAGTTTTTAGAGCTTGTAGTACTTGATAACCAATATAGAGAATTTTGAGCTTATGAGTACGTATGTATTAACATGAACATACAATTAACAAGATGCAGAACAATATATCCAAACATGGATAGCTGAACGCTAACTAAACTCAACTTTACATGAGAGTGTTGATTATGTATAGAAGTTTGTTCCAAGCCCAGGGAAGAGCTAAGAAGCAAAGCCCAGAAGAGTATCAGAAAGCCATTCTAAAGCAAGAACGTGACTTACTTGTGCTCAAGTGTGTCTTCAGGATTGAACAGAAGTTCTTCAATAGCTTCATGGAATTGTGTAAGCCGACTCTGTTTTTCTTTGTAAGGGAAATATATACTCATATCAGCTCCAGGAGACACAATGTTGAATTTGGGATCGAAAACATCAATGCCTGAGACTACACGGTATTGCCCAGGTAGTGTAAAAGCACCATGGCTCTCATACTGCCCAACAGTGTCCTCACTGCATCCACGACAATATGGAAATTATAAACATTTCAGCCAACTACAAAGTTAAAATGAAACTTATTCAATGCTAAGCCAAACAGTATGAGGCTTAAGCCCCTCTGCTTCATGCATATGCTCCATACATATTTATATTTTCATTCTTATGAAGGTTATGGTATTACAAATATAGGTTTCACAGAAAATGTGTCATCAAATATTTCGACTATTACCAGAGCATTCCAGTTGGAAAAAATGATCTAAAAATTGGGAAAGCACCAAACTCACCTTCCTGCAATTTCTTGGTATGTGCTTGTAATGATGAAATCAGCATTATTCATTGCAAGAATATCAGCAGTGAATTGGCAAGAGAAATGATACTTCTCGTCGAACTTTTTCCAATTTAGGTCTGAATTGGCATATTTGGTCTTTTCCAATGCATGTGCTATGTTGCACTGATACAAGGGTCAATAAAATGGTTAATGTTGTTTCATGAATTGTTCTATCAAAATGTCAGGCAAAAAAGTATCATCTATCATCATTAAGCATTATGGTCAGGGACTAAATACCTGAATGATCCCGAGTTTGTTTGCAACCAATGAAGCCACTAGATTCCCGTCACTGTAATTCCCAATAATCAGGTCTGGTTTCCCTTGCAAGGCTGTAACTATTTCATTGGCTGCATCCTGAATATATATACATAACGAGTCCATAGATGAGCAAATGATGTATTCAACATAATATAGGGGAACATGTTAACTACATATTGCTGAACTTAAACAAAATGTAATACACAGCGTTTTAAACGTTAAAATCTTTATATGTTGAAGTGAAAGCTTTCAATAGTCTGAGAAAAGTTTTGCATTTCACTGTTTTTCATGTAGAGAGTTGTGTGCAAATGGATATATAGAAATCGAAAATCTGGAAAAAAATCTACGATAGGCACGAGAATTGCCTCTGCAAACTTTTCAAGATAAGGCCAAACATCAAATCTAGAAACCCAGCGTCGCAGAACCCCTTTCTCTGTTTTGAAGGGTACACGCAATATCTGAGAATATTGTGTGTTCAGAACTTTCTCAATTCTCTGGTTGCATCTGGTTCCTTGGGCTTCAGGGATAAGACGAGTCACCTGAAAAACATGAAAATGATCAAATCAGGACACACAATTATACATTTGCAAATAGATATAGTCGGTTTGGAGATTACAACAAAAAAAAAGTAGTTTTGCATCCTGCTGCCAAATGAACAATTGATTGTCTAAATGCTAAAAACTAATACTTTATGATAGTACACAATAGCATCTTACCACAAGGATCTGAGGTGTAATGTCCAGTCCTTGCTGTTCAATTCTGCTAAGCAGTTCTTCTTCCAATGCCTTAACTTGATCCAATATGTACACAACCTGTGTTTTGCGGAACAAGAAGATGTTCTTAAGTGAGGATAAAGAGTGTCTTTGGTGTCATGGTGTATTCCTTTATATATCTACTTCAATTGTAGTGCATTAAAATCATGAAAGCAGTTATTGGAAACCAATTACGGAGGACCATTGGATCTTTTTCAATAAAGTCGTTATTTCAAGAGAGAATGGGTCTCATGTAAAGTAACAAACCAGCAGCAATTACAATTGTTATAAAAAATGTATGAAGAAAACACGTTAAGCTATAAAAGAAAACAGAACATAAAAAACTACCTGTCCACCAGTGTCTGGTAATCCCAAAACATCTGCTTGGCCGAAATAGCCATGAGGTGAGAATATTACCACATTAAATACATTGGGAATTTTTCCTAAAAATTTCTCTAAAGCAATTGGATCAGGTTCCTGCAGAACCTCCAAGAGTAAATGTATCGTGTGAAGTACATTATTTGCATTATTTCCCCATCCTTTCTCTAGTCCAATGTCCTGAAATCTGTTCAGTTATAACGATGGAACATTTTAGCCAAATAAGAATGTTGAGTTTGCTCAGCATGCAATTGATAATAATTCACTACTTTTGGGTAGTTACTTCCAATAAGAACTCTGCAAGAAACAAAGAATCTAACGATACGAATGCAAGCTTAAGATGATATCTGGTCTTTATGAAAACCTGTATTCCACAAAATAGATGCCCTTGTTACTCTGGGTTTTCGTTACCTGTGCTCAAATTCTTCATATGGTGCATCCTTTCGGAGATCAGACAAGATTTTCTCTGCCTTGCCCAAGGCTGTTTGAAGCTGGGACACGGTATTTATCGAATCGCCCACCATACGTTTCTGCCAATCAAAGGAAATGGATTAAAGCAAACAATCCATACACTACACCATGGTCAATGATAGAAACACTAGTTGTGCAGGTTGGCAAAATCTGAAGCGACTTAAACAAAGTAAAAATTCAGTGAAACTCTCAAGTCATGTTGAGTAAGCAGAGGATTGATATTGTCCCTCTCCTTTCCAGCGTTAGTGAAATTGACATTAATCTCAAATTTTGAGCTTATAGTTAATTGTGCCTTCTAGAAATGGAAGAAGCTTGAAATCATAATGAAGTCCGAGACACTCTTGTGAAGGTTATCAATACATTCAAAATTAGTGCAATCCCATAGTACACGATACATTCTGTATATAAGATTAAGTAGCATAAAGTATAATCTACGTGGAAACCAGATAACTCTTGTCCTGGACCTGCTTTCATCCCAAATGATTCTAGCCAAGACAATAACATAACAACAAAGATTGCATTATTTTACCTCGCCGCAATAATTGCACGTTTGCAGGAAATGCAGCAAGGGCTGCATACTTTGTGCATCATGAAAGAGCCGGCATGACAGATGCTGGCTCAAAAAACGAACTCCATTGCCAATTGATGAGGGCCTTGCCATGCGAGGAAATGATGCATTGAAGGGTTCAAAGTCCAGTTCCAATGCATAGTCATTCTTGGGCCTGTAGATACATCATCATTAATATACTCAGTTTTCACGTTGTAATAAAACCAGTTTGGATTCATTTTAATCTAGTATCTATTAAGTAGGTAGTATCTATTAAGTAGGGAGAAGGATTGACTTAAATCTTTAATGCAAACCATGTAAATCTTAAATTTTTTTTGTAAATCTTAAAAATAAAATAAAATTTGTAACTCCAAAGATTTGATCCTTATGCAAATGTTAAAAAAAAAATTGTAACTCCAAAGATTTTATCCTCGCCTGCTGTAAGCCTGCTCACATATATGTGAGCCTGCTCACATATATGTGAGTAGGCTCACATATAATGTGTTTATATATATTTATATACATTAATAAATTATATTTATATCATCAAATTTTACACTCTAAAAAAAATGTAAACCTAGAACATAAATAAGATATATGTGAACTACACAGAAAAAATGTAAACCTAAAACATAAATAAGATATATGTGAACTACACAGTTCGCAAGCATAGAACATAAATAAATCACAGTGAAAATCAAACTTGAAACCTCCTTACTTATCCATGGATCTACACCCCTAAAGTATATTAAATTATATATATGTATCTATATATTTATAGACCCCTAAAAACCTATATTTTAGTATATATATATATATATATATATATATATATATATATATATATTTATATCTCTACATTTAATAAATTATATTAAAAATATTATTAATTTACTAAATATACATTTATTAATATAATTATTGATAATATTACAATTCAAACCAAAATTTTAAATATAATTTAAACTATTATCCATTTTCTCCACCGCCCTGGCTCCCGAATTAAGATCAAAATGTTTACCCGGTCAATGCATCGCTGTGGTTATTTGCCCATATGTACCAGGTCATGGAGATTCTTTTCCGTTTAGAGATCGGTTGAACTCGCTCCCAGTTACCCTATTTCGTAGACCTCTTCAATATGTAAATAGACATACTAGTGAATTGTCTTCCACAGAAGGAAGAAGGAACCTGGATCCTAAATTCTGCGCTGATTTAAAGGCTTGTAACAACTCGTGCATGATTATCCACTGTATTTGCACTCGATTGCAAAAATATTTTAATTACAGGCATTTACCATCGAAACAGTCCCCATTTTGCAGCTTCAGCAGCGGTTTAATTAGCCGTTTTCGGTCGTTCCAAGGGAAAGCACCAGAAACTTGCTAGTGTCCTGCTTAAAACACATAGCTTGACCAGTTACTTCTTTAAAAGACCAACTTCTTTAAAAGGCCAATATATTAATAATTACATGGCTGAATGGATCCAACTTATCAGAACATATATATCTGTTCAGGATTCGCCTGAGTTTGCGATGGTGGTAATAAGAAATCTGGATTGTGTAGGAGAGCTTGTTTAGTGACCTAGCTTCTACAAACACTCGAACTCAGAGAATAGATTTGATGGCCAGAATTTGTCAAGCACAAAATGCGTCGTGTCCCCAATGCTTTCCAGTATCTCAGACACTTGATATTGCGAGGGTATACATTGAGGGATTTGGATGGGCTGAACCTCCAAGTCCTCGAATATTTTAACATCGGCATGATCTTTGTAGCTGTAGGAGTTGGCGTTATCATCAATAAATCAATAAATGCAGACACCGATGTCTTTTTGTCATTCAAGTTTTTTATTTTTTTCTCGTTTATATTCAACAGTATATAAAGCTTTTTACAAAGCAGCATTACAAAATCTGTTCGAGAGACTCAGCAAGGTTCGACCACAAGACCTTTTCCCATCTTTTAGAGAAAGGTACGCTTGTCTTACCGTCTGAGCTGTCATTCAAGTTGCCATATAAGTAAATCAATTTGTACTGTCATTCAAGTTGCCACATAAGTAAATCAATTTGTACATTTTCAATTTCGACGAGTTTTTGGGATGAATAATTGTTTTTCGATATTATTGAATATATAGATTTTAATTATTATTATTTTTTAATGTTAAATATATATGTGATATTCCTCCCCATACTAGACTGTAAAACTCCTGTTTTGACATACATATTAAAATCTAAAAGACTCCCCTCGACACAACAAAAGAGACAAAGTAGATAAGCACTGTTTCATATGCATGTGCATGAATCCTTTTCATCTATGTCCTAACACCAAAAATGTGTGTACATCATCCATTCGTAACACCGTGATATTCAAACTGATATCAATACCTGTTTCTGCCTGAATTTGGACATTATATATATTTAAACACAAAACCGAAAAAGATCAATGTAAATTTGCAACTTTCACAGTGTAAGCATACTTTTGTCCCCGGCACCTTAAAATGCAAAAGAGAAATTGTTCTATTTGGTGTCATCTTACTTCCCTAAGATAAAGACAGAAACATAGTTGTTCCTTACCATTCCTCATCCACGAGGCATTCCTTGAGTTTTAGGTATTCTGATACTGTAATCTGCTCTATTGAAAGATCATTGTCATTGACACTAGCATATTCCCAAATTCCAGGCTTTGTTCGTATAGCCAGACCAATAAAGGGTGGGACAATGACAACCTCCTGCTCAATGATATCTCAGATATTAGCATCAATAATCAGATAGTATATAGCAGCCTTACATAAATAAATGTGAATGGACAAAGCAATCAAGAAAATCAAATTGGTATACCTGTGTTGACTGTAACATACGACCAAACATCCCTTCTTGAATCTTATTTCTTTCGACCGGATCCTCTATTATTGTTGCAAGCTCGTTCAATAATTCTTGTGTTTGCAGAATCCTTTTTCCTTGTGAGACAAACCTGTGACATTCATCACAGAATCCTTCAGAAAATTAATGTACATAAAAGTTTCTCTTCTCAGTATTCCTGCTGTTTGCCATTAATTATTAACTAAGTTGGGCTAATTTTCATACTGCTGCAACTAAATGTTCCTTTCAAAATATACATATATAAAATCTAATATTTACTGGATCAAATACCATATAACAGGAAAGTTCAAAGAGTTTTCACTAAATGTTCCTTTGAAAATATACTTATATAAAATCTAATATATATAAAGTTCAGATTTAAAAACATTGATACATCACAGATACAAACATCTACACACATGAACTTAATGAGCCATCACTATGCAATTAGAGATTAAATGAGGAAGATTTGATGCAGTTAACGATTGTTAATGGAAATTCACCTCGAGAAGCACTTTCTGATTTGGTACCGATTCTGCCTCAATGCTTCTGGCAGCTTGTCAGCCACACTGTCTGCTCTCTGTACAGGGGCGGCCATAAATTTTTTAACTGATGCAAATTGATAACTCTGACTGAAGCTTGATATAAGGAGACACTGGTATCAGTCAACAATATGAAATATGTGGGTGGCCTTAGTCCAGTCAATGAAAAACAATTGAGAACAGTTTATGAAAATTGAAACGACAATAGCTATAGAATGAGAAGATTTGCTGATAGTAATGACAATATATTCACCATACACACACATATATATATAATTCTAATGCGAAGGACCAAATATTTCAATCGTAGGCATCAATTTGATGTTTTTCAAAGGTTTTATTCCATTATTTCTCAATTAGATGTTATTAAAATGTTTTATTCCATTATTCTTTGTTTGAGATAATTGCAAATCGTAGCAAACATTCCGAAAATAAAAGGGAAAAATTAAGAATAAAATTAAATTCCAGCCAAAAAATTTAAAAAGAAAAAGAAAAGCAGGGTAGGCAAATAGAATGTCCTGTGGGAAGCAAAGAATTGTGTTGCACCCAAAGTGGCGAGAAGTAAAGAATTTTGTGGTGGGCCCACATTATAATAAATAAATTGATTTCATATTGAGGGAGCCAAGGTGGCGAGATCTCAGAGCCTGGAGTGGACGACAATATTTCGGAGGAAGTCAATACTCTGGGTAATGTTACCTGTCAAACCCGATTATCTACGTGTAAATATTCGTTATTGAAAGAGAGTAAATAATTAAGTGGAAAAAAGTTATTTAAAATCTGCATGGGAGATGGATTCCTCCCATGCATGTGTAGGGTGACAGGTGTGGGGAGCATGATGTCAGGGGAAATAGATTAAATAGTGTGTCAGGAATTAGAGAAAGTATTTAGCTGTTTCCACAATGAAATATATTGGATATTATTTTTGGGATTAATTGTGTAAAGTAAGTTATTAATCTATGAATTATATTCATGAGTAATAGTAGCAAGTGTGTGATGCTTACGAAGTTGGATTGAACCCAACAAAATGAATCACATGGTATCAATCATCGCTTCCTGGACTTGCACCCAGTAAGCAAAACTTCCCAGGAGTCACCCATCCCAAGACTCCTCTGGTTCRAACGACAAATTAAACAGTGTGTCRAACGACAAATTAAACAGTGTGTCGAGGATCGAGGAAAGTGTCAATTAACCTAATMAAAAAATATTCATTATGGCATGAACTCATCATAGCTAAAGCTCAAGAAATCAAAGAATTAATGATCTTCGAGGATTCTACGATTATTATTGGGATAACCATGACACCTCGAGAGATAAAACTCCATAGCATCATTAAGAAAATCATGTAGACTTTGACTCAATTCGATAAGGTAAAGATATTTCACATTAAAAGAGAGCTAAATAATGAAGCAGATGTGATGGCCAAATATGCCACAACGTTAAAAACCAGAGTACTTATAGAAAATGGGGATTTCCCCTTACCACCATCCCCTAGGGTTATCAATGTTTATGAGTTTTGTCACAAGCCACTACATACAACCAAAGCTCATCATGGTGCGTAAAATCAAGCGAACAACATACAAGGTCGCACATTTGAAGCAGGGGAAGGTGCAACCGCATTTCCATTTGAGCCCCTGTGCTCAATTAGTTTCCATGGCTCTACTCGTGGCATATGAATTCGATGTAATGCAGAGGTCTAATCCATTTGAGACTATACCAGACGAAAGACCCTCAAACTCAGACATTGTAGAGATTTTTTTGGAGGAATCAGGGTGTTGAGTTTTGCTTATGCACAGGAGAACGACAGAGGGGTGTATTGGAGTGGAGTAGAGATAATTGGCATCAGGGAGGGGTGATTGGAAACTCGTGGGCACACCAATGTCGTCCCACCGGAAATTCTGGCTGGTTTTCATTTCCATTTGGGAGTATCCCAGTTGGAAGGTCCTCGAACTCGAGCGTTGCAAAGATTTTTTGGTGGAGTCGGGGCGCAGTTTGGCTGGGTGCTGAACTTTGCCCTAGCACTGGAGAATGGCAGAGGGGTGTTTTAGAATGCAACAAAGATAATTGGAAGCACGCAGGGGTGATTGGAAGCTTGTGGGCACACCAGTTTCGTCTCTATGGTAATTCTATTTGGTTTTCATTTTCTGGTTTTGCAGGTTTGTGGTCATATGTAGTGGCAGTCTTGGCTTTCTGTCTCAGAGTAAGAGGAGAGCAGTCCATTCTCCCTTTTCTCGGCCCATGATTCAGGGTGACGGGATCTCAGTTTCAGGATCGTGGAAATTCCGTTGGCAAGGTCAATCGGAGATCTGTAGCGGGTGAAGACCTTCGTGAGCAGAAGAAGATATTGCGCCAGCATTAGGAGGCTAGTTTGTTAACCTTCTCACTTAGTTTCAAATTTTGTGGTGACATGTTGGTCTAAAGTGGCTTGGCTAAAAGGGCAGGCATCCTTATTTTATTGACACGGATGGACATCTTAGCATTAGGGTGAGTATGAAATTTTGATATATGTGACTTGCATGTTGTTGCATATATCCTAGGGGTATAGTGGTTGTTGGTCAATTTAATTTTGGATCTAGCCGAGAGCACTCTATCTTGTGATTGGTCCCTCCAGTGCTTAAAAAAAGAAACTATGTGAGACAACCTTGTAACATGTTGTTATAATGATTTGTTTCACATAGTAGAACATAGGTATGCCTACCATAATTCATAGGAAATGTATTGTCATGGGGTTGTTTGATATAGTAAGAGGTTGGTATTCTTTTTACTCTAGGATTCGACCTCTATAACATTTTCTCCCCAAAAAAACCTTTCAGAATCCTCCCTCTTCCTTGGAATATCCGAATGGAGGGTGGTTGAATTGCCAGTGGCAATAACGACGGATAACCCCAAATAACACAATCACACTTGAACTTGTGACATGTAGCATCCCCATTAGCAACATGTACAACTATTAATACTAAATTCAATCTGCATAACTTATATAAATCATTTTCTATTTGAACTCATTTGAACTCAATTCCTTAATTTTCATATAAACTTGCTAAATTTAACACAATCCAGTGACTTTGTACAATAAACATCATGGCAATGATCCAATCTACCAACAATAAAGTTATGATGTGCATGTCATAAAGTTATAAGCATTTGCTATATAAATACTATGCACAAAATTTGAATATTTATAAATTTAAATTTATATATACAAATATATTTAGAAACTTAATAAATGAGTTCGACTGGGGCTTGGGGTCTGGGACTAGGGTTTTCCTGGCCACAGAACCCTCAATCTGTTTCCGCTCATGGAGTTCGCGCAGTAGTTCCCTTTCTCTGTTGTGGTGCTTTCTTTGGGTTTTTTTACTTTGCGTCGAGTTTTCTTACTTTGTTTGCTACAGATCGAGATTTTGTTGGTGGTCGAGTTTCTACGCGTGCTGGTGCGGTTCTCTTGGTTTTGCAATGATCTCGCCACGACTCTCTCGATTTGATCTGATGGATTCTGTTTGTGTGGATCGGGCTATCTTTTCTGATGAGGCGAAATTTTTTATGGCAGTCGTGCTTGCTAGTGTGGTCCTTCGGGAGCTGTAGAGTTCTCGCCTCAGATCTCTCATTGGCTCATCATGTGTTGTCTTGGGGTTTCTAGCAGTCTTGTCACCGGTCTTCGCTGCGGGTGGCCTCTCCTTTGGCGGGTTTTCAGGTTGCTTCTTTTTTCTACCTATTATGTTTCAGGTTCGTTCAAGGTCAGATGCATACCATCTTCTCTATGGTTGTCTGCAATTTTTCTGGTGCCGAGTTTTAGATCCTTTGTAGCTGGGGTTTGGAGTGTTGGATCCTCTCTTTTTAGAGAGATATGTATGTCGCTCTGATTTGGTCCGTCAGGCATCTGGGTTTTCCTTGGGGTTCATCTTGTTGCTCGCTCTCGACAGGTTTTATTTTTGGGGGTCTTCTCTCATCAGTCTATAGTTCCTTTCTCTAGTTGTGTTGGTATGTTTAGGGTTTGATGTATGCCCAGATGATGAGGGAGCTTCATACCGCTCTGACCTGGTCTATCTAGTCTCTGTTACTGGCTTGTTCAGGGTTTAATGTATGCCCAATGATGTGGGAGCTTCATACTGCTCTGACTTGGTCCATCTAGTCACTAGTGTTGATTTGTTCAGGGTTTGATCTATGCCCAGTTGATGTGGGAGCTTCATACCGCTTAGACCTAGTCGATATTGTCTCCAAGGTTGTTTGTATGGGATTGCTCTTCTAGCATGCTTCTGAATTTCATGCGGTTATCTAGACATCTATTTTCTTTCGAGAATGTTCTCAACTCTTATTTTTGTATACTTTGCTATGGCTTTTCAGCCACCTCATTGGTCTCTTTCGGATTTTACTTTATGACCAAAGATTTCTCATGTTTGGGTCATGCTTAAAGCACCTACAAAATGTAATTTGGTTCTCTTCGGATAAATAGAATTACGCTTTTTTCTAGGAAAAAAATAAAATTTAATAATTTAAAAAAACAATTAAAATTTAACCTTATGTTGTACTTTCTTTGTTTGAAAATGATTTGTCCATATCATTGCGCTCTTTGATTCTGAAATGAATATAAGACACTCTTTTTTTAAGTGAAAAAAAAAATGATTTGTCCATATACAATTCTTAATATAAGGTATGGATTTTTTATTTTTATTTTTATTTTTATTTTTTTAGTGGAAATAAAAAATAGTTTAGGAAAATATGTTAATAAATTAAGTTTTGGTGTAACTTTCTCCTAAGTTTTTAATTTGTTTATTTGAAAATGATGTGTTTATATATTATTTTTTAAAATTTTAAGAGTTAAATTTTGTTGATAAATTATTTTTTATATTTTTAAAAGATTGGTTAATTTCTATTTTTTGAAATTATTTGTTAAAATTTTATAAAGTACAAATATTTTATTTAAAAATTGTCAAAATTTTATAAAAAATATATAAATGTTTTAGAAATTTAAATATTTTTAGAGAAGGTATAGTTAAACATTTTATAAATTAGTACTAAATTTTACATTTTTAATTCTTATCATTTTCCCTCACACTTTGACCTATAAAAATAATTGTATAAATTTTTACTCTTAATGTTAAACATTGTGATAATGGAAAACAATCCTAAATTATAATTGTACACTTTGACCTATAAAAATAATTGTATAAATCTTTACTCCTAATGTTAAACATTGTGATAATGGAAAATAATCCTAAATTATATCAACCTATAGGGTGTGTATTGATTTTTTTTTGTAAGGAATAAATAAATGTTAAAAAAATACATATAAATTTCAATGATGATGATGATGATGATGATGATTAACGTCCATTAAGACCTAATTGGTCTATCAGACCTTAAGAGGGTAAGTGATTACTTGTGATTCTTTAGAATTTTGTTTCTGTGCTCG
>JZKD02S0181931.1:290268-311345 GCA_000966675.3 Picea glauca | reverse complement strand
GGTTTCCTCAGGAAATATTTGTCTCTGTATATTTTATGTGTGTGATTGATGTTGAATATTCTATTGCTTACTTCCCTGCATTATTTTGATCATCATTGAGTGTTCTGTAAAGAGTTTAAAATGGGCATAATTGTTTAATCACAGTAACAACTGATTCACCCCCCCCCTCTCAGTTGTCCAACAATCAATACTGAGAGCATGTGATTTGATGGGGAGATTATACCCAAAATTGATTTAATTATCATAATGGAGTACCTAATTACCTTGAGATGCTTGATTTGAACATCTTTGGCTATTATGATACCTTAAGGAGAGCATATACCATCACCTGGTTCCTAGTGGTTTATCTAAGACCCCATGCATAGATGGCTATAGTGTTTCCTCCAGGATTGTAAAGGATCCCCACACATGTAAATGTGTTGAACCTGCACATAATAGATCTAGTTGGGAAATGGCATACACAGTTGCAGAGAAAATAGAAGAAAAGAGAAGTGAGAGGGAAAGAATGGAAGAATTATCATTAACCAAATGAATGAATGATAATTTACACATGATATACTATATATAACTCAACTAATGCACACTCGAGGAGAAGCCAATGCGCCATAGTGGTGGTCTTGAGTGATCTGGACACACACCAACAATTACAAGAGTAAATGGCCACCTAGTCTAGTCTCTCGGGTAGTTACGGGAGTGAACTGCCACCTAGTTGAGTTAACTAGTTTATCATTCTTTAGTTAACTGACTGAAACAGAGTGAAGTGAGGAGATCATGGAATCATGAGTAATGCGCTAGTCTGGTGATAATCCCAAGGACAATGTACATTAGTTGGTGATGATCCCAATGTTGCATGGTGATAATACCAATGTGGAATCTAGACTCCACTCAACTGATCAAACTGAAGTGTGAACTGAAGAGAATATTATCCTAGAGGATTATTCTCCCTAAAATATAGGAGACTGAATAATGACTAATAAATATAGGGAAAACCTTAGGAAAAATAAATCTTAGGTGTGTCTGAAGTATCCCCAACACCTCCCCTGAACATCACTATGGTAAAAATAAAGAATGGGTCACGAAAACAAGGCCATGTTAGGTACCCAAATACAAAAAATACACTGAAATAAAAAAGGAAAGAGGGAAAACCTCATTGGAAAAACCCTCTCTCAAAGTACAATGTATGTAAAAAGAAGAACTGACAGTTGCTAGGAAACTGTGTCCTTCACTCCAAGATGACTTAGTAGAGAATGAAACTTTTTCTCAATGAAGGTTTTGGTGAAGATGACTGCAGTCTGTTCTATTGAAGGACAAAACTACAGGTCAATGATCCCCACATGTACTAAGTCCCAGATGTAGTGCATGTGGATCTCGATGTGCTTCGTCCGCTGCCTCTAAAATGGATCTCTGCAGAACTTCAGAGTGCTCTGGTTATCACACCAGATGATGATCAACTGATGAAATTGAATTCCCAACTCAGTGAGAAAATGATATAGCCACATAGCCTGAATGGTTATGTTAACTACCCCTCTGTACTTTGCCTCAGCTGAAGATAGAGAAATAACAACTTGCTTCTTTCTCGATCAACAGATAGGCCCGAAACCAAGACTGAGTGAGTAACCAGATGTGGAATTGCGATCAATGCTATCACCAACCTAGTTAGAATCAATGAACTCGATGAGGTCCAATGTAGAGTATGTTAAATAGTGAATCCCAAAGGTGATGGGGCCCTATATGTATCGAAGGATACACTTCGCAACCTTCCAATGTAGTTCATGTGGCTCCTGCATGAACCTAGATACTGCTCCAACTGCATAGGAGAGGTCTGGTCTAGAGTGTGTGAGATACAACAAGATCCCCACTAACTGTCTGTACAATGTGATGTCAACCAATAGAGTGTCCCCACCATCCTTAAGTCTAAATCCTGATAGGAAAGGAGTTGGGGCAGACTTATAGTTTGTCGTGTGAAATCTCTCAAGGAGATCTCGTGCATACTTGGCCTAAGACAGTTTGATGCCTGATGCATCCCGACTGATCTTGAGTCCAAGGAATAAATGTAGCGGACCCATGTCCATCATCAAGAACATGTCATGTAGAATCCTCTTGACTACAACAATCTCTGAAGTTGAGAAACCGATGATCAACAAATCATCAACATATAGAAATTGGAGTAGAAGTGAATCACCTGTCCTGAGCATGTAAAAATTCGAGTTTAATTTACAATGTAAAAAGTTCTATGACAACATGTAGGATTCCATCTTGGCATACCATGCCCTCAAAGCCTAATTGAGGCCATAAAGAGACTTCTTCAGTCGACAGACCAAAGATGAATCTTGCATAAATCGCCAGGGTTGCTCCATATAGATTTCCTTGGAGAGATCGCCGTGAAGAAATGCATTCTTCACTTCCATTTGATGGAATTACCATCTCTTGGTTGCCGCAATGGAAAATTCCAAACATATGGAATCCATCTTCGCTACTGGAGCAAAGGTCTCATCATAGTCAATGCCATGTACCTGCTGAAAGTCTTTGGCAGTTACCCTGGATTTGTATCTGCTAATTTGTCCATCCGCTATGCTCTTGGTCCTGTAGACCTATCTGCACTTGAAAAGTTTACTTCCTGAAGGCAGGGGAACCAGATCCCAAGACTGGTTCTCAAGGAGGGAGTTGTACTCCTCCTGCATGGCAGATTTCCACTAGCTTCGCCATAAGACCGTGGATCTGAAGATTGAACCAAGAAAAGATGCCTAGGTGGCAATGATTCAGTGACAGTGAGTAAAAGAGGAGGCTCCTCGAAATCAGATCGAGTCCTCCTAGTATCATCTGGATCCCCAACAAGATCCCCTACATCTTGAAAAGTAGTTTGGGCCCACTTGGGCCTTTGCTCTGGCTCTACATCTGCATCTGGATGCACTGACTCTGCATTTGATTGTACCGACTCTATATCTAGATCACCTGAATCCTCTGAATCAAAAATCTTATCTGAAGAAGAGTCAACATATGCATGCCCATCATCTCTAACATGTGGAAGAACAAAAATGTCTGCATGTGGCTGTTGAGGTACATGCGAGACACTTTTCTCGAATTGGACACTTTGCTCAATGATGAGTCGATCCAAGGAAAGATCAATGAGTCTGTATCCCTTCACACCATCGGGGTATCCAACAAAGATACACTCTATGTTTTGTGGATCAAGTGCCTTCATCTTCTTAGAGGGAATCCTGGCCTATGCACCTGAAACAAAGATACAGAAGTGGGTCATTTCTGGTTTGAGGCCCTCCAAGCCTCGTAAGGGGTCTTATCCTTGACAGATCTATGGGGAGATTTTTTTTGGATGTAGGTTGCACAATTAAGTGCTTCAACCCATAATATCTATGGAAGTGACTTTGCATGTAGCATGCAAGATGCCATCTCTTTTAGAGATCTATTTTTCCACTCAACAACTCCGTTTTGCTGCAGAGTATAGGGAACTGTGTGTTGCAATTGAATCCCTACCTCATGACAAATATTATGTATCTCATGGTTGACATACTCTCCCCCATTATTAGTTCAGAGGATTTTGATTTTCTTTCCTGACTGTGTCTGAACAAGGGATTTGAAATCTTTGAGGTGTTGAAAGACCTCTGATATTTTCCTAAGAATGAAAATCCATGTGAAGCGTGAGAAATCATCAACAAAAATGAGAATGTAACTTGCTTTGCTGATTAATGGATGCGAAAAAGGGGCCATGAGGTCATTATGGATTAGATCTAAAGGAGATGAAGCCTTCTGAGTCTTTCCTTTGTCGAATTTCTCTTGAGGGTGTTTTCCAAGAACACATCCCTCACAAATTCCTTTGGAGCAATGGATGTCAGGTAGACCATCAACCATTCCCTGCTTTCTAATTTGTTGCATATATCTAAAATTTAAATGCCTGAACCTTTCATGCCATATCCTACTGCTTTCATTAGCATGGCTAAGCAGTAATGCAAAATTTGGTTCAATAAATTCAGAAAATGTGAAGAGTCTAGATTGATGATTTACCTCACTGGTACCAACCTTGGAATTGGTTTGCATGTCATATATAGCCACTGCATCTAGTGTGAATATGAATCTCTTTATGGTGTCAGAGTTTTTCATCTGATACACAGAGAGAAGATTGACAGAAAGTTTGGGAACGTGCAACACATTCTCGAAGCTTCCGTTTGTGAGTTCATTTCTTCCTTTGCCGGTGACCTCGACTGGAGAGTTGTCCCCCATCAGAATATGAGGGTCTTTGGATGCATCCAATGAATAATATACTTCTTTTGTGGAAGCCATGTGGTGTTATGCTCCTGAATCTACGATCCAAGCATTGGGAGAGGAGTCATGGCTAGAATTTCCTTTCTTGGGATTATGATCTTATGGCTTCTTCTTCTTGGCACCCTCAGGGATGTGATCTCCAAGGTTGTTTTTTTGAAGTATTTGGGTCATTAGATCTATCTGTTTCTGCATACATGCAAATTCTGGATGGAATCCTTTATGGTAGTAAGTGCATTTCTTCCATTTTCTTTCCTTTCCACCTTTGGATCGAGAGGCATCGTTGAAGGGTTTTGAGTACCCTTCCTTATTCGGATTTGCATGTGCTTTCCTTTTATCTTCGTATTTAGATTTCTGATATTGATGATCGTTTCCATCTTGCACAATAAGTGCATGCACCTTTGGTCCTTTGATTTTTCCCATGTTGATGAGCTTGTTCTGCTCTTGTGTCAGAGACTCGATAAAGTCCTCAATAGAGGGCATCTTCCAGGTGGCTCCAGAGGAAAATCTAACTGAATGAAATGTGGATACAAACACTAACTATTCTGTACCAAGCTTGGAGAGAATGGTGAGAACCATTTGTTTCTCCTCCTTAGATTTATCAACCTCGCAAACCCTGAGTTGCGACAACAAATCCTTATATTTGGTAAAGAAATATTGGATATTGTCAAAGGTTTTTGGATTCAATGTGAGCAATTCCACCTCGAGCATGTGTCCCCTCATCTCGTCCTGTTTGCCAAAAATCCCTTCCATGGTGGTCCAGGCTTCATTGGGGGTTTACATGAGGATATGTTAAAGAGGAGTTCAAGAGAAATGAGACTGCACATTGTTCCAAACACTTCATCCATTCAATTTAGATGCTTGGATTTTTCTATGGCTGATGTTGGTTCTGCTTGTGTGTTCATGGTTAACCTGTACAATCCTCTTCTTTGAAGATGTATTATCATTTTCTCCTTCCATGCAAAGAGGTTGTAAGGTGTAAGAATGAATTCTTTTGGAAATTCCATTTTTCCGTTGTCTTCAATCTTCGATACCTGCAAAAATAATTTGGTGTGTCTTTTCCCTAGCAGTCTGTCGGCTTTGATACCATGTAAATGTGTTGAAATTGCACATAATAGATCTCACTGGGAATTAACATACACAGTGGCAGAGAAAATAGAAGAAAAGATAAGCAAGAGAGAAAGAATAGAAGAATTCTCATTAACCAAATGAATGAATGATAATGTACACATGATATACATTGTATAACTCAACTGATGTGCATTAGTTGGTAATGTAATGCGATAGTTTGGTGATAATGATAATGTACACATGATAATGTAATGCTCTAGTCTAGTGATAATTCCAAGGAAAATGCGCATTAGTTGGTGATGATCCCAATGTTGCATGGTGATAATACCAATGTGGTATCGAGACTCCACTCAACTGATCAAACTGAAGTGTGAACTGAAGAGAATATTCTCCCTAAAATATAGGATACTGAATAATGACTAATAAACATAGGAAAACCTTAGGAAAAAGAAATAATAGGTGTGTTTGAAGTATCTCCAACAACACCTACCACCCCTAAAGTTATATATAATCAAACTCATTTCTTAATTAATTTGTTTTGAAAAGTTTTGCAATTTTTCTTTTATATCTTATAAGAAGATGAATTTGTTATATGTGAAATGCATTTTATAAGTTTTCTTATTTACACAATCTATTTTATTTACTAAAAAATAAGAATATTTTATATATTTGAGTGTTTCTTTATGATTATGATTATTATTATTATTTTTAATTTCATATTTTAAATGTGAATTAAGTCTTCATCAAAATCGAATGAGGGTCACTTAACCTAGATCTAGGGGACACCTTGAGGTAGTGATCGAACGTGTGGTTGCACCCAGAGATATTATATTAAATGATATTGTCACCCATACACACATAAGTGGGTCAAAGCCCACCCCCATGCCCTTCAATTGTTTTTTGTTCAAATCCGGCTAGCACGATTGGATTTCGAGGGTTTCATTTTGCAAGGCAGCCAAGGTTCAAAACTCGAACTAGTTGGGAGGAGACACCAAAACAAACCCATTTATGTTAAGGGTTGGTGTGGCCTAGGCTCAGTGCGATCCTCGGGTGATTTTGACAGATTAAATGCCCCTGGATCGCGGTTTCTTAGACCACAGGCTAGTCCCACAGGTAACGAACACACTAGCAAACAAAAAGAAAATTCTTCATCAAAATACTTGCAAATTATTTATTTTGTGTGATGTTTGGATCTTTTCTCAATTAAAGATTTTATTATGCTCTAAGCTTATGGTGCATATGCATTTATATTATATGTTTGTTGAGAAGTGCATATGCATCATATTATATATTTGTATATGTATTGATATTTTAGTTCATTGAATTGTGGTTTAGTAGTAATTTAGAGTGGCTGTTGTGTGACAATGGACCAAGTTCAAATTCTAGCAAGCATGCTCATCCCTTGTGTAAGGTTTGTTGGATGTGAATATTTATCTTGAACTTTGTGACAATTGTATTGTAGTATAGTCTTTGGGAAAATTATTGTAATGTTATTGGCAATGAACCAACAATGTTATTATTTTTTTAAGTGCAAGGGTTGTGACATGCTTATTTCTAGGCTTAATGTTTGTAAAAAGGAGACCATTTATTAACTATCGATAGATTTTGTCAACCTTTAAGGCAATTGCTTAGATTATTTGATACTCTCATTTTAGTAAGCACATTTAATGTTTTATGTTTGATCTTGATGCCATCATTATAACTTGACTCCATCATTATAACTTGACTCCAAAATGTATTTTTTATTTATTTTAAATAATGAAAAAAAAATCATGATTTGAAAAAAATGTATTAAGACTCTCGAAGAATGAAAAAAGTTTCCAATTTATTGATAATTGAAAGAGATATTATACTTTACATTTTATATCAAAAAATACCAAATCATATTTTTACTTTTTCATAATATTTTTTAAGGTAATATTCTTTCATAATTTTTTTTATGAAAGAATATAAATATATATTATTCTAAATTTCATTGAGCTTTTAATAAGTGACGCATATGTTCTTAGGAGTAATTAGACTTAGTATAATACATTTCACTTACATTTTCTCTAATATTTCTCTCACCCCCACTCTCATATGTTCTTGGAAGTAATTAGACTTAGTGTAATACATTCCATTTACATTTTCTGTAATATTTCCCCCACCGCCATCCTCATATAACGGTGGGAGTGGAGAAAATATTAAAGAAAATGAACAGTGGCCACTAACAATCAAATACATCTACAAATGGAGAATTGTTATGCAATTTGTTCATGTGCAAACCATATTTATCATGCCCTAATTAAGTTTAACCTTACCCAAATGACACTAACATTTAGTCGGTCCACCCATCCCGATAGACTGGGATAAGACGTAGTAGGGGTTATAAAAAATTCGATTTACCAAGTCCAGTATCCAACGGTTCACCTACCCGTCTAAAGAGAATAATATCACTAAGAAAGTTCACTAGTTATATAGTCACCTATTCCCTGTCGACATTTCCAATATTGAGATACCACTTTGAGTAAATTTTACACTACTTTATCATATTCCAAGAAATCCATGCCAAAAAAAAAACTGTACTTCTGTTGTTTCTTCCAGTGAAACAAAGGTTATTACTCCTAGCAACTCACTTTATTTTATTATCATTTTAGCAATTCACCTTTTTTTATTATTATTTTAGTGCTTTTCCAACTTTTGCTTTTATTTAGGAATTCTAAATTCAACATTGGTTGATACAAATTTAGTTAAAATAAAAGGTACTTCTGTTATTACTTTAAGTGAAGCCAACGTTGTTACCTGGAACAACTCATTGTTTTTTTTTAATAGTTTTTTTGGTTTTTTGGGACACTTGTTTTATTTAGAAAATTTGAATTCAACACTGGTTGATACAAAAATAGTTAAATGTTTAATAATATTAATTCTAATTAATTAGACTACTTTTTAACTAATTATTGTAAAATTAATAAATATTTAACCATATAAATTAAAATAATTTTTTAAATAATTAACTTACTTTAAAAGATCAGTGTGTTAGCTCGAGTGGATGAATGTCATGGTTATTTTGAATGAGGTCTTGTTGAGATTGTTGGCCTCTTTTGGGGGATATTTTTTGTTTAATTTTTCCCGAGACGAGAAATTCTTGGATCTATAATTTTGTGAATCCATTTATGCATTAAAAAATGCAATTTCCTCCAGATTTAAGTTGCCAGATTTCAACGAAAAGAACCAAAACGTAGAATTTTTGGACAAATCCCTAAAACCATGGATGAATTCACTCTCACTCCATCCATGTTTTGTGGGAGAAAAAAACCAAACTTCCATTTGTAATGAATCTTTGATTCCCCAAAATGCAAGGATGAGGATTCCTCCAATGTTTCCAAAGAAGTGGCTTATATGATAGTTATCTATATCGAACTGAAGAAAAACATTATGCCATTTTATGTCGACATTGTTGATATTATGGTAGCTTCAGGAGGTATTAACCTCCATGTGTAACCTTTGACAAGACTAGAATATTCTGGGAAGCGAGATAAATCCTAAAATGTTGGATAATAACCCTAGGAGACAAGTCAACTCAAGAAAATATTTAATATTTAGTTATTAGCCTCTAGAAAGAGAAGTCGACCCAATCAAGCGAGATAGAATAGTATAAATAGAGAGTGCTAGAGCTCATTTTTTATACTCACTCTCACATCTGCATAAGACCAGTGGTGCATAAGTTTGAAGAGGAACTGCAACTACAACTACTGCAATTGGAATTTTGGTTTTGGCTTGGACTTTCTCTTGGTTATGGTTTGAAATTCCTGCTTGGTCTTTGGTTATTCTTTCTTGGTGCTCTAGCCTTGAAGAAAGGTGTGCTACCTTGGTTGGCTATTGGATTGCTTCTGAAATTATTCTATCTATCAAGGTTAAGGTGCTTGGGGTTGGCCTTTGTGCCTATGGTTGGGTGACAATATTGCTATATTGTCTATGGTGAAACGAGCACACCTATTTTTTCTAACAAGTTATGGGCCCACACTATCTTCATATAGTCTAACCGCTAGAAGATAGATTGGGAGGATTTGCTCTGTTACAGTTGCAGTTGCAGTCAAATTTTTGTTGTAGCAACGAAACCCTAACCCTCTTCTTAAGGAACCTTAAGTGAAGATATTGACCCAATTCCTGGATATCCTAATGCTCCCTAGCCTAGCGCACCTCCTGGTACTCTCAGCAAGCCAAGACGTCAAGTTTGAGTTGTTGGTCAAAGTCAAAGGTTGACCAAGTCAAAGGTTGACCAAGTCAAAGTAGTCATGACCTACTTTATGAATTCAAAAACCAAGTTAGAAGGGGATTCTAACTTCAAAGCATGGCAAACAAGGATTGACCTCATCCTTGCCAAGAATAAAGTGTTGGATATCGTGAAAGGCAAGATCATGGAACCACAGTTTGAAGCAGGAAAAGAGAAGGAACCTCAAAACGTTGCAGTTATGGAGAAGTTCAAGGAAAATGACATCAATGCTACGAGTATCATAGTGGACTCTGTAAAAGACCACTTGATACCCTACATCTCTCGTCTTGACTCATCTAAGAAGATGTACGATGCCCTAACTAACCTCTTCTCAGTCAAAAACATTAGACAAGTAATGAGTTTGAAGAATGCGCTTAGTGACATGAAAATGAATGATGATGACATCATAACATCATACTTTGTAAGAATCTCTTAGTTAAGAGATCAACCACAAGATATTGAAGAAATCATTTTAGAAAAGGAACTAGTAAATATATTACTCAATGGCCTTCCCAAGACATGGGGTGCATTTTCCGCAAGCATGAACACAAGAAAGGAGTATCCCACATTTGAAGACTTTGGACTTGCTGTGCATAAGAAGAATCAAGGATTAATGCAAAAGAGAAATCCCAAAAGAAATATGATGATCAAGCCTTCACAAAAAAATTCAAGAATTTCAGGAATAAGAGGAAGTTTGGTTTAAGGAAGAAACCAAATTGAGAAAAGGATATGTCAAAAATACAATGCTTCACCTGTCAAAAATATGGTCACTACAAGAACCACTATCCCGAGTTAAAGAAAATGAAGGAAAAAGATGAAGCAACAGTTGCCGAAGAAAGGGAACCCTCAAAGAAAGCCAAGCAGGATAAAACAAACTTCTTCTTCTTGTCAAGGTAGCAATATTCTTCTATAACATAGTTCTAGTACATACCATGTTTACATAATTCCTGTACATATCATGCATATCTATTTCTTAGAAGAAAATATGGTCAGTGAAACAATACTTATGGAAGAATAACAAGATAAGGATTGATATTACGATGACTACAAGAAGATGAAGTACTTTAAAAAATTCTTGAGGACTCAATTACATAAGAAACAAATGCCAGATAGGACGAAATCATAATCAAACTTGAAGAGACCCAGAAGGAGTCAAATAAAAAAGAAGTCAATAATCAAGAGGAAATTAGAATAAGACTTGTGACACTTTGTAGAAAGCAATAAGGATGCAGACAAAAGCATGAACTCTCTTAGATGGAGGGAGTTGATTACAAAATTCCAAAAGAAGAGCATGTATCCATGCATGAAGCCAGGATTAGGATGGAGCTAATCCTAAATGATATGATCCATTGAAGAATCTATGAAGTTTATAAAATATCTATCCATGTTCCCCATTGAGAGTAGCAGCCATGATAAACAACACGTGTTTAGTTTGACTTTAGAAGAAGTTTTCTTCGAAAAAAATCCTTAAGTATCCTTGGTTGTCCATCTACATCCATGTTCCTATGATGAAAGGAAAAAGTTGGAAACTTCAGGAAGGAAGGGTATGGAATCTATAGAAGAATCCATGGACCCAAAAGCTAAAGAGGAACATAAGGAAGAAATGAAGATTCCAAGAAAGAAAGAAAAGCCAAGACAACTAGTTATTATACCAAGAATCATAAGACTACCAGCTTGGTTTGAACCCACTAGAAGCAATCAAGCATAAGAAATAGAAGTTGTGATGAAGAAAAGTGTATGTAATAAAATATGAAAAATACTTATGAATGGAAACATTTCGAGATTCAGAACTAGAGGTTCTTCCATAAGACTATGAAGACAACTTGTTCCAGTAAACCAGATATCCCTATATTGAAATTTACATGTAAAAGATTGTTCTTCCCAATAAAGAAAATTGAGAAAGAAGTTTATACCAGAAAGAGACCCATGTATGCAAATGGAAGAAGACCTGTATGGATTCAAGCAACTTGATGCAGAGTATCTCATATATAATAGAAGCGTGGCGAAAACTTCCTATGACAGAGAAAGTGTATCATAATGGTTACTCATAAGTCCGTGATGATGGATTGAAAATCCATGGCAAACTCCCATGATAACATATCTGAAGAAGTTGAAGAGACTCTAGTCCAGTAGACTCGTCTTTGTATTGACAATTAATTGGCTCATTAATGTATTTGGAGAATACTCAGTCAGATATTTGTTTTGTGGGACATTTAAACTATGGCATACAACTGCATGAATTTATCGATTCAGATTGGGCAGGGAGTGCAGATGACAGAAGAAGTGCTACTTAGATATGTTTCAATTTGAGATTTTCCATGATGTCATGGGATAGCATGAAACATGAGTATTTTTCACTCAACACTAAAAAATCATAATATATTGTCGCTTGTGATGCTTTTACATAAGCAATGTGGCTATGTAAGTTGGTTTTTGGACCGTCTGATTAGGTGTTGAATTCGACCATGATATATTGTAATGATAAGAGCTATGCGAAGCTTTCAAATAAACTGGTGTTCCATGACAGGACAAAGTAAATCGAGATCAAGCATTATATTCTTTGAGATAAAGTCCAGAAGAGAGAAGTGGTTCTCCAATATATTTCCACAGATGAGCAGATATTAGATATTTTGGTAAATCCTCTGTCCAAGATGAAAAGTTTGCGAGAGGGCTCATGGAGACAACTTCCTTATTGGAAAAGGAAGTGATTACTCCTATGTTGGGAGGGAGCACTAATATGTTATTGATTTATGGACAATCATTTTCTAGTTCAGAAAATGGTCTAGGATGGGTAGTTCCTTTCCAGTTCGAAAAGTGGTTCGAGATTTCTGACGGATAGGCATTTTCCAGTTTGGAAAATGGTCCAGATCGGACAATCATTTTTGTAATGAAAATGGTCTGATAGATTTCTGATCTACCATAGAAAATGATTCCCCTTGTGGCCAATGTGGGGGAATGGTCTAGGACAATCATTCTTCTTGGAAGTCACTCTGAGTAGTGGTCAAGTAGAATGGTCTGCCTTGTCGGGCAGTCATTCTTTCAAAGTTCATAGTTGTGAGCAGTTTCGAAGAATGGTCTATTTTGGAGGGTGGTGCACGATAGTTATTTCCATAGGAAATGGTTCGGACAATCATTCCCTAGGGAAAAATCATTATATCTAGTTTTCACTATGATTAATGTCTGAGGAATGGCCCAGTTAGGTGAATGGTCCAGCTTCAACAATCAGGGACAAACATTCCCTAGGGAAGACTCATTCTCTCCAGGTTGCACTATGATTAGTGCTAGAGGAATGGCCCATTTAGGTGAATGGTCTAGGCTAAAAAATCAGGGAAAATTATTCTTCTATGATTGGGAAGAATAGTCTAGATAGCCCATGGATGATGTTTTACTTTATGAGGTTAGATGCTCTTCTAGATCTCACAGATGTGAGTGGAAGAATGGCCCATATGACTCAGTTTGTATCATGATATTGTTATGCAGGTTGATATCAGAGGATATGATTTCTGTGGAGACTGTATGTCTCTGGACAATAGCTATATGACATCGTGGTGGATGTGATCCACTAGTAGTGACTGTGTGTCACTGGTTTTTAGTCGTGTGCTACTAGGAGTGGTTGTGTACCATTGGGTAGTTTTTGTGTACTACTATGGATAGACACATTTATTTTCTATTGGATGGCATTGTTCTGATTGCCATGGAGACTATCACTAGTGTTGGAGATGATTACCAGCTAGATGGATAGTCAGTATGCTGATGGACAGACATTCTCCCCGTGGAAAATGGTCCAGGACAATCATTCTTCTAGGACGTATGTCTGAATTAGAAGAATATTCCTTGTAGCCCATGGCGTGGCTTCCAGCATCTGTTGGAACAATTATTCTTCTAGGACATATGTCCATATTAGAAGAATGGTCCCAGTAGCATTTTGTGGAGTGAGTGACTTATTCAACATCATGCCCAATTACCCAGATGGAGTATGGATTTGAGAGATAATGTAGTTGATGCTATCAAATGATACTGATAGTGATGATGGTGCTCATGATTTGATCATAAGATAGCCTGTATGGATATGATGATTCTATCGTTTGAATGGTATATTTTTGCTCAAGACCGTAGCCTTTAATACCTCCATAGCTAGTAGGGAGTGTTGATATTATGGTAGTTGCGGGAGGTATTAACCGCCACGTGTAACCTTTAAAAAGACTAGAATATTCCGGGAAGCAAGAGAAACCCTAAAATGTTGGATAATAACCCTAGGAGACAAGTCGCCTCAAGAGAATATTTAATATTCAGTTATTAGCCTCCAGAAAGAGAAGTCGACCTAGTCAAGTGAGATAGAGTAGTATAAGTAGAGAGCGCTAGAGATCATTTGTTATACTCACTCTCACAACTGCATAAGACCAATGGTGTGCAAGTTTGGAGAGGAACTACAACTGCAACTGCAGTTGTTGCAACTGGCATTTTAGTTCTGTCTTGGACTTTCTCTTGGTTATGATTTGGACGTTTTGCTTTGTCTTTGGTATTATTGCTTGGTGCGCTAGCCTTGGAGAAAGGTGCACTACCTTGGTTGGCTATTGGATTGCTTCCAGAATTATTATATCTGTCAAGGTTAAGGTGCTCGGGGGTGGCCTTTGTGCCTATGGTTGGGTGAAAATATTGCTATATTGTCTATGGTGAAACAAGCACACCTATTTTTTCTAATAGACACAATCTATACGAGACCTTACAAGAATCTCTTGAAGTGATTATAAGCTACGTATAGAATAAAAACAAGAAAATACCATTAACATGTTAATCTTACAATTCACAGTTTCAAGAAATTAGATATGCAGGTTTGAACATGAACCTGTTTATAATTTTATGATGATGGATCGACGGTTCAAGCTATCTGGGAATTAACAATATTGATGGTTACCACGTCCAATACTACATACTTCCTCGTCTTTGTTTTGTTCTGGTAATTGGCCTCCATATTTGATTAATTGATACACATAATACTAAATATTGATGTTATTGTTTTAGTTTAATTAACATATTCACTCATTCCATGGTTGCATGTAGCCATGTAAAAAGCAGAATTAATAATAAAATGGACCTATGAAGAAACTCATCGGACCATGGAAAATTGTCGATTGCTTTAATGTAGATTGTAGTAATTGGATGTACTCATATTCTATTATGCTCAACTGCATCAAAAATTCCTCAAAGATTATCAAGTTTGCATAATCTGTTTTCTTTAGAAATATGAATAAGGATTTTGATTTCTCAACGAGAACATTGTTGATTAAACTAAGTGGTTCAATGAATTTCGTGGTTTTCATTGGCGGCATAGGGAAGTTGTATCTACAATGCGAGTTTATTTTATTTTTACAACTCTTTGTATGGTAGGGCCTATGAAATTTGGCTAGTTCTGGATCCAAATAATCCGTGTCACAACTAATGTACTAGTCCAATTTTTTTTTGATTTGCATGTTACTATCCTTTCCGTATATTGGATCATTTTGTATCCACATGAGTCAGTGTTCATGTTCACTTCCCCTATTATGGAACTCTGTCACAAAGCAATGGTCTGAAACTTTTCCAAAGAACCTGTCACAAAGCAATGGTCTGAAACTTTTCCAAAGAACCTGTCATCATGGCATATCATTTGCTTCAAGGCGTTGATTTTGTGTCTATAGTAACATGTACATGTCATTTGGTGTTTCCTTATGAGGTAGTCAATAACAATGCCCTTCAATGTATCAATTTCCTTTCTCTTCTTCTTGTTTATGTGTAACTCATTTAGAGTACTCATTAATGGAGTCCATTGATGTTATGCACTTGTAAATGTGACAAAAAAGGTTGGGGGCCCCAATTGTTGGATCATTGCAAACAACTTCTTCTTGATATGTTGCAAGTGATCAGGAGAGATCCGAATGTTCTTGAAATCTATGTATCCAATATCATATTTCAATAGTTTTTCTAAGTTTTCTTTGTACTTGACTCCTTTCACTAATATCTTCCTTCCATGAAACTGGGCTTTTCTTATTCGCACCAAGAAGCAAGAAAACACCTTCACAATTATTATTCGTATTGTCTTGAAAAACAAATTTGTTATGTGACATGAAAACTCATTGCTTGCTTGCAACAATTCCCATTTCACTATTTTTTTTATGGATAAACCGTTTTATATTGTCATCATCATGTGGGTCTCCATAGAAAAGTGTCAGGAAGTTCATTTCCTCTGCATATTTTTCCTTGAAAATTCCAAGCGGACGCTAGCCTTCAGCAGGGATGAGTTCCACGATCTTGTCATGCAAGTCACGGATCTGTTGCGACTCAATCAGTCCATGAATCAACGTCTTGGTAGGGTTTTCATTGTCCGATTCATCATTTGTATCACTTTCAGTATTAGTCTCCGCATTTTGCGTGAAGTTGGCATTCCCTTCTTGAAGTACATGATTCCAGTCCTTGTTTATACAGATGTTTTTAGCCATATACATGTTTCTACATGTTAATTGTTTCAATTCTTTTATGACAATGTTGACACGTAATCTACCTATATGGTATGCATTTTTGTATTGCAAACGTTGTTTCAAGGCAACAACTATTGTCATGGTTTCATTCATGGATTGTGGCAATGCTTTTTGCACAACATCCATATGGACATGGACATTGGTAATTGATCCTGTTAAGCCCATTTGGGACCGTTTATAAACCCATGGTCTACCATGCACAAATGAAAATCACATTGCCACAAGTTTCTCTTCAAGCTCTAAAAGTTTACTTACATATGGTAATGGTCTATTACGTCTTATTTGGTATGGTGTTGCAAATTGAGACATTTTTCCATTTTGGAGTGACCTCATGCATGAAACACACATTTTTCTACTAGAGAATGTTTTGTCATTCAATGTCAAGCTCATATATTCTCTTTCCAAGTCCCGGGTAAAACATTTAATGTTCCTTCCAAAATGCAGCTCCTCACAAATTGCAAATGTCATCCTAGGCGTGTCTTTAATTTGTTCCATATAGGATTCCTTTTCATTTTTCTCTTGTACATGGCAATGGCCAATGGGTATTTGTTGTTTTTCCTTCTTGACATTGCAAACAATTTGCGTTGATCTATGGAACCTTATGTTTGGACTTGTATCAGGACAATGTCCCACGCTAGAAACGTAATTGTTTTTTTGGATTTCATGTATATTCCTTTTCAGTTGATGGTGATTGGATTTATGCATATGAGATGGAAATGGATGTGCATGGTGGCAGTGGATGTGAAGGCTAGAACTACTATTTGTTGTAAGCATGATATTTTCACATTGTGCACGATGCAAAGTTTTTTGGCCTTCTGCATTGGGCGTCTATTTCTTGTCTTCAACAAAGAACATGTCAACACAATTGTGTTTTGCATGTAGGATTTTTTTTGAACTGATGGTATGTAAGCCTAGGCTTCTTAGAAACACTTTCAAATTCTTGGAGATGAGATAACTTGAATCCATCATCGTTACTTGTTGACATTGTTGTTCTTGTACAATCCTGACAAAATGCATGGTGATCTTGTTTCAGTACATGAACGTGAAGCACAATGCAATTGTTATTACATATTGGATTACGTGTTCTTGTAATGGTATGGAAGTTGACTACATCTGTCATGTCCACACTTACAAAAACCTGGTTACAATGCAAACTGCATTCTTCATTGCAATTTTGTGTTACCAATGGTTCATAGTGGACCAATGGATCATAGTGAATGCATGATGTATCTGTTTCAAATGAAAAAATATCAATTTTTTTTATCATAGTTTGAATCAACAATGTAGTACTTGACAATGCTACATGCAATAGACGACCAGACCTGAATATTTACTTTGAATATAATTGATACCTAGTGCAAAAAAAATGGCCCACCCTCTATATTTCCATTTGCATATGGCAATGACATGTTTATCAAATGCATTTTCCAACTACCACCTACTCGTACACTTTGTATGACATCAAGTGTCAGATATTGATGCAAAAAATGAAAGGAATTATGATTTCCACTTATAAGTTCATTGCGAAAGGGCCATACAATGTACAATGTTAGAGACTGCACATCGAACTCTGTTGCGACCAATTAGAAAAGTGCAATGAACATATTCTCTCCACAACTAGTTGTACTAGCTGCTGCTATGTCCAATCCATGACTATGCATGTCATCCATTGACAATTCCAATGGAATTGAATCTCTTTACATATGAGGGACAAGTAAGTGTTAGATCTTTGAAAATTGCATATGGAAGATCTTTTATATAGAAATGATTCGTAATGACCACCAATAGGATTACTGTTATGGAACAAGATGCAATACAGATCTCTACTTGCATTTTCATTGAATAACAAGTACCTTCTCTTCCTTGTTAGTGATCAAACTATGATCAATATATTTAGCTAGTTGGCTAGCCATCGTATGAAAAATGTATCACCCCATAGCCCTCTCTCATTTTCAGGTTGGTTCACAAATGCAGATAATCACAGCTTTGAAATATATGCACCAAAATCATGAATTTCATGCAACTGATACAAAAAGTTAGCTGCCAATTCATATTGAAATGATTGCAATGCATCAACGTTGTCATTGTGCAAGAAGAAGAGGAAGTTATCTACCACGACAAGGCACAACTGAACTGAAGAATAACGAAAATGCAATAGAACTTGAAATGCATCAAACAAACAATCCCCTGTAGTGTATGAAAATGAAACTAATATGAAAATATTGTTGTTACTCAATACTTGGTTGATTTTGGTATCTACACTTGACCCTCCGTTCATTTTATAGTTCTCAACATATACTATTTCTATCATCTTCTAATTTATGTGACACAAGTTATTTTTAAGCAATGTTAGGAAATTATGCAAATAGTAAGAAAAAAAGAACAATGTACACAATGGAATGCACACCTGGTTTCTTTTCCTTTTTTGACTGCTCTAGATTTGGCGTCCTCAACTTCAAAATCTTGTATTCATAGTAGTCTGTTCCTGGATGCAAAAGTAGTAATGATTATGTAAGTACATTAGACACACAACACAAAATGAACAATATTACAATCAACTTCCTTCTCATATGGAAAGATTGAACGTTGTAGAAAAAAACATATATGAACATGTTTCCAATACATATGGAAAATTTCATGCTAGCAAGCTCCATGCCCACAAACAAGCCTCTGGTCATATCATCTAGTTTGGTGATGACATAAAATACTAGCTGCTAAAGTTAAAGGGCAACTAGATTGACACTTCGATAAGAAGGAGCCCAACGACACCTTAGCAATTTTTGTTGGAACAAGGCTATAATACCTGGCCGTCTGGCACCATAATGAAGTGTCTTGAAGGAAGGATAGGATATGATGAGGATATGCAACAATGTTTGAACTAGAGACCAATTATAAGCATCATGGAAATCATATGAAAGGTGCCGATGAGCATAAGATGATGAAACCCAAGGTTCCCATTTTTAATTGGGACTTGTGGTGTTGAAAGTAAAGAAATAATTTTGTCTCTATGCCAACCACCGAGATTGCTACTAAAAAAACTATAAAAGCCCCTTTTTCGGTTTCTGGCACCATTTTGCTTCGGACTGCCCCACAACTACTGAACATGCAAAATTTGCCAACTATGAATATAATTTTGGCCAAGAAGCAGACAATTACACCAATAAATTTCTATACAACGGTCTTTCATGCCACACCTGTTTAAAGTTTATGTAATTAACTTTCACCTAACATTCTATGCAAGAACGTTTCACATCCATTCCTAATTTTTCTTTGCCTTATGACCTGGGTTAATCCACAATGGACTTTCATATATATATATATATATATATATATATATATATATATATATATATATATATATATTATGAAAAAGAATGTAAAGGCATCTCACCTCTCCCTCAATTCTTCACAACTTCTTGCTTTTGCATGAGTGTAATTGTCCTTTTGAAATGAAATTATCTGATCATAATAACTTTACTATCAAAGTTCTGGAAGTGAATAAAAAAAATAGTTTAATAATAAGAATAATGCAACATAGATGTGAGTGATACCAAGTCTACAATTTTCAGGATAAATGTAAACATACTTAATTTGAATACCTTCCCCAATAGAGAGGCATCGATAGAATAGTAACACTGAACACAACTAAAATTGTTTCCTCAATTAATAATAGTAGGGGTCAGAATCTGGAACTCCCTCTTATTATATGGAAAAGGGTACGTGGGAGTCAGTTATATAGAAAAGGTCGAGGACCCATTCGAAAACTAGGGCCTCTAATTCAGTTTTGTTATTTTTTGTTAGAGCCTATAGTTTAGAGTTCTATACAGGGGCGGTATCAAATATTCCATAAATTTGGCATTTTTCTGAGATACTTAATACACATTAGGATTCCTCGCCAAATTAACTACTAACATGGATTCTAAATGATAGATTGAACTAGTACCTAAATTACTATTCTCGTCATCCACAAGTCTTGCAACCCACATGATAGAAATAATTTTTCTTTATTATAGCTACTTAAGCTTTGCACAGATCCAACCTTGCACGGATCTAGAAAATTTGCACTAGAAGCAATTTGAAGGAAAAATTTATAATTGATAGTCTTAATTATGCTTTATATGTACATTTATAGTTTTTTAATAGATACATTATATTCTAACAATCAAACACAACTACAAATGGAGAATTTTAATGCAATTTGTGCATGTGCAGACCATATTTATCATGCCCTAATTAAGCTTGTGAAGGCATGATCTTGTGATTGATCATCAATGAAAATCTTCTTTGAGGTAGTACTTTCACAACTTCCTCTATGGTTTCATAGGATGGGTTAGGATTTATTTCAATTAGCACAAAGGGATTGAATCTCTTTGAAATGCAACCACAATTTTGTTTTATATAAATACCAAACTGTAACATACATAATAAATTCATAAATTCCTTTTAGAGTATTCCAACTATACATGCAAATAATCATTATCCGTCACAATTTGTGACTATCTTCAAAATTGTTGTTAATAACTTCATTACCTAAAAAATCGATATCTCATGCACATAAGCCTTCTATAGATTATTAGTTATGAAAATGATTGAAAACCTAAAAACAACAGTAAGAAGAAGGGTGCTTCTGTGTCTCATCCATAAGATTTACCACTCTCTATTTGAATGGTGTTGAGACCTAAGTCTGCACCCCTTCCTCTCCTATATCATTCCCTTATATTTTCATCAAAATCATTCCTCTTCTGCTTGGTTAAGTCGGTTTCCCTTTACTAAATGACTCAATTTTTTATCGTTATCTTTCTTGATTGATTCTTTGTGCCAATTATTTCTGTTTTCTTGAAGGATAATTTGTTAAGCCCTAATATTGGATCATTACCCCTTAATTGGGGCATATTAGATTAGTAATGCTATTTTATTTATGTCGGCTTTAGGCCATTAGTTGTAATTATACCTCCTAGTCTCCT
>JZKD02S0181931.1:241709-265576 GCA_000966675.3 Picea glauca | reverse complement strand
TTTCCAATATTTAATCATAAATTCACTCAAAAACACTAAAATAGATGCATTGGAAAATAATATGTCTACAACCCATGTAATCATGAAAATGGTTTAATGTAAGGGTATGGGAAAGTGGAATATGGTTAAAAGTGAAGTGAAAGTGGAGTGAAAGGTTGGTAAAAAGATGGTACTTTGGCGACCCAACACCAAACACGGCTTAACATGTCTAACTAGTTGCAGTTTACACTTATTAACAGTCTGAAGCGCCACATAACTCAAATTAGAACCAGGGTCAATTAAAATAGAAACTAGATGGTTGGCGATCATACCTTCCATGTCCACCACTGAAGCTTGGTGGTCAGATTGATTATTGTCCAGGGTTGCATAAATTCGTGGCATGCTCCTAGCCACATCATTAACGATGATAGCTTCTTGGATATTATAGACTCTCTTACTGTTCTGTTGTCTGTGTGTACAATCCCTCAACCGATGTTCTTCTCCACAACCCTAGCATTTTAAGGGTTCTTTCTTTGAGTTATTAGTCTTTCCTAGGATTGCCTCAAAAGGTTTATTTTCACTCTAAGAGGGTAAATTTTGCTGATATGCACTTCTAGTAGGAAGGTTCATCCTAGAAACCTTCCCATAGTTCTTAAATCTTGAGGATTTTAACCCCTTGTTCTGGAATCCCAAACTACTCTTCTTCCTCTAGTCCTCATGAGGTCTTGTCTTGTTCCTGAACTGCTCATAAAAATACCTTGCCTTCTGGATGTTCTCTTCTAAGATATTTGGTTCATCGAAATCAATCATGTCCTGGTAGGTCTGAGGTAACCCACTAATAAATCGTTGCACTTTTACCTTTTCATCCTTTATGTAGGGTACATACCTCAGTAGCTCGAGGAATTTATTGACATATTCATATATGGTGAGTTGTCCTAGCGTGAATTCATAGAAATCCTTAGTCTTCCCATCCATGTATTTCTCTGACAGACACGTCTTCGTGAAGTATTTCTTGAACTGTTTCCATGACAAGTCCTTCTCATGGAATCCTTTCACATTCCTAAGGTCTTCCCACCAAATGGAGGCCTTTCCATTCAAGTTGAAGCTGGCTATTCGATCCTTCAAGTTTTTAGATTAGTCATGGAATTTGAAGTATTTATTTAAACCAAGCAGTCAGGCCTTGGCCTCTTTCCCTTTCTTAATCTCTCCATCGAAAGAGGGTGGTTTGGATTTCTTGAATTCTTCAGGATCACGACTTTTGGAATGCTTTCACTTCTTTCCTTTCCTTTGTGAAGGTGAGCTATTTTTTCTACTAGAATATCTCTCAGAGTTGCCAGCTTCCTTTCCAGAGGACTCTCCCGATGAGTGTCCCCTGCCTCTAGGTTGGGCCTTCTTTGAGGTACTTCTCCTAGTGTGGTCACTTATGGGGCCATGTTTTCGGATCTCAGGTGGACTTTGACTTCTCTTCGCATGTCGTCGATCCACATGGTTAGTTGTGGGTTCATGCTATATTTTCCTCTATATGTCAGATAAGATTTGCAGTAAGAGTGCATTAATTTTTGTTTGTTTTTCTTTCTCCTTTATCAATCTCTCATTGTCGGCCTTTAAACTCTGTAATTAGGCCCCGAGGCTCCTTACAGTTTCAGCCAGATCCTGAGGGGTTTCCACCACCCTCCTTTCATCATATTCTTCATCTCCATTGTGGGAGCCATTCCCCACTTCATAACACATCACCATCCTTTAGAATTGAATTTTTCCCAGGATTTACTGACTGCTCAAGTGATGAAAAAACACTTATTGTTAGCTAACAATATATTAGTTTGTGAACAATACACAGTTCCAATTTCTTAAATGTACACACACAGTAGAAAGTTTCATTCTTTTCCTCAATAAAATTTTTAACTAGACTCTTTAAGAAAGGGGTAATATAGGGTGTCACTCTTAAAATTATTCTAAATATGGTTTTTAAGTGACTCGTCCATGATCCCAAGCAGGCCAAGTGTTGTAACCATGGCTCTGATACCAATTTGTAACACACCTATGGTGGGGCGTAAAATTATGTTCTCCTTTAATAATCAAATCCTCTATCCATGGTCTCTAATTTTGAGATCGGGGCCTAGCCCATATCTCTTAAGAGACCATCGCATATGAGCACGGGTTATGACTGAACACCAAGGCCACATGTGCCTACTCCAACACTTCAGAATTTCAGGCTTCAGGAGTTTTTGATTCATCACATGCCAATTCCTTTGAACTCCAAAGTGGCGAAGTTCTGAATTGGTTTGAAGGGATCAATGGTCCCTACTCACCCTCAAGATCAATGACCCTCAATCACTTCGGGTCTCCAAGCTTCAGTGGAATTTGAAGCACCTCCATGAAAAACCTCCGGAGTACCAAATCAAGTGCCACGCGTCCATTGTAAATCGACGACTTAGTTTCATTTCTAGACTTTGGCATTCGGGAGCTTCATAATTTTCTGCAACCTTTTTCTCCCGGAGTGTTTTCTTCCAGAGTCAATGATTTATCGATGTGTATATCCTACGAATCGACAACTACAAATCACTTCAGTTATTCGGGCTTCAGGATTTTCAAATAATCCATCACCTTTCACCTCCGAAGTAGCTATCTCCCAAAATGGAAGATCTACTGACACCTATCCTCAGCTGATGGACGACTCAGATGAACTTTGGCTCTCTGACCTTTGGGAGTTCTTGTTCAACATATCCCCTTTTCTCCCGGAGTGATTTCACCCGAAGTCGATGATTTTCCAACACATGTCGATTCTCTCATATTTACGGTACAAAAGGGCTTCGTTACTCCATGGATTTCTAAAGGAACTCACAACTATCCACCTAACAACTTTTCTAGGTCTAGCGGTCATGGTCCGACCAATACTGATGTACTCATCAATCAACAGTTCACAGTGATTGCGGGGACCCAATGAGCGCACTCCTTATCAGAGAGATCAACCTTCGCAATATGAAAAGTACTCTCCCAACTCGGTTTTACCAGATTCGTTGATCTTCCAGCCCGACGAGATCAACGACGTTGGTGAATTGCGGAATGCAAACTAGAACGTCTACTAATTTCATCTTCACGCTCTGCAATGATTCCCCACCATCGATCTTCAATCACATATCAATGGTTCACAGTGATTGCAGGGTCCAAACTCTGCAATCTTGGAAGTGTTCACCTGACCCTAATCTAATCCTGGTCGTTGATCTTCCATTTCCAACAAGATCAACGACGTTGGTTGATTGTGGGTTGTGAACTAGCATGTCCGCTAATTTCACCTTCGTGGTCTGTAATGATTCCCAACCATCGATTTAATCGAGTGGATGGTGTTTGATTTGTTAACTCTCATGGGTATTTTAGTCGATATGACGACCGAGATGGATTCTCCTCTTGTTAAATGGCTCACATCCATCTCCACTATCATATTCTTAAGTCATCTACAGTTCTTGTTACTCCGATAGCTCAGGTAACTTGACTACCGTGAAATTTGACATGTTTGAGCTTTGAGCTCCCGAGGTTCTGAAACCTTCATGAGCTAACTCCTTTAGTGCGGGGTTCCTAGACCCAGGTCACATGGACCTTTAGATGACTCTTGGGCTATTAACCCTACTCTTAGTTAGGTTTTTGGTTAAGGACTTAGGCGCGAATTCAAAGTCTCTTAGACTACTGGTCTAAATGGGACACCTCTATGACTCGTAGAAATTTAAGCTCTGAAACGGGCAAGATAAACTTTTGAGGTTACTGAAATGGTAGGAGAGCCAAGAGGTTTTCTCCGCCTCTAGAAATGTGCTAGAATTCCCTGTGGAAACGCCTTCGAGGAATTAAACTGGAGCATATGGACAATCAAGAAGAATCCTAAGTTCTCAAGGGAACACATGCATACTCATAACTTAACCATTTCAATACAGAAACCATTTATAGACACATAAATACATGCATGCATTCATTAATTCCAATTCAAAGCATAAGGCATGAAAACACTTATCAGAACCATAAGGCGTGATGTGACTACTAAAAGGGGTGCTCGTTTACACCCAAACATAGGCCCAGTCACTCCTAATGGATTTACCACTAGCCACGCCCGAGGTTAGACCATGATGCTTTGAGATTCAATCTCTCTCTTCCAACTCAACGAAAGTTAAGGATGAAGGTTACTCTCCTTCTGCCAGTACATAAATATATAGGGATGAAGGTTACTCTCCTTCTCCCGACTCAATCTCTATTTTCTGTGATCAAAAATAACTTTCCTCTGTCAGTCCTTCCTTGGACCTGAGAGCTTCGACTCTTGTCTCTGCACTCTTCACAGGTCTTCCTCTACCCACCACGTTTCCTTTCTTTCCTTCCTCAGCAAGATTGTGTGTGGCTCGAATTCCTAGTCCGTGGTCAAGTCTGGAAGTATTATAGATGGGTGGTCTGCCCCATCCCCTCATTAATTCTCGAGGAGGTCCTCCCACCTACCATCCTGACTATAATTCATTCATGGTTCAGAGGGTTGTTCTGATCTTGAGAAATTAAATCCAGTAAGGTATTGGTTCAGTGGAGGTTAACGCAACCATTCTTGGTCCCCTCCACTACCATTTCATAGCATTCATGGTTTCTCTTAGCACATCCCCTTTCCAACATTCATACAACACGTATCCATTTTCTATTAAAATAACAAAATTTACTTTCGTTGACCTTTTATACAAAGGTCCATCAAATCAAACATTCACACCTTTGAGTTTTCCATAATTCCCTGGCCAATATATTTATATTTACAAATTGGGGGAAACAAGGTGTTACAATTGAAGGATTTACAATAGTGAAACAATAGGATAAGGAAGGAGGCATTAGAGTCTATTCACCCTTAATGACAACTTCCTAAACTCCTAACATAGATTGAATTTTGGAAAAATTTGCTTCTGTAAGAGACTTTGTGAAAATGTATGCAACTTGATCTTTTGTAGGGAAAAAGAGCACTTCAATAATTTGATCATGAATGAGCTTTTTGATGAATTGAATGTGTAGATAGATGTGTTTGTTGCGTTGATGTTGAAATCGGTCTTTAGAGATCTTGATGGTACTCTGATTGTCGCACCAAAGGCTGATCAGATGATCCTCCTAGAATCCAAACTCTGAAAGGATCTGTCAAAGCCACAAGGCTTCCTGAATTGCATTTATCGTTGCTCGGTACTCTACTTCTTTTGAAGAAACTACAATATCATGTTGTTTCTTATAGGACCAAGTGACAGGTCTTGAACAAAGGTTAAAAACATAACCTGTAGTAGACTTCTGATCATGAAGGTTGTCGTCCCAATCTGAATATGTGAAACCAACTAATAAAGGAGTCTCCCCTGAACTGTAATGGATCCCAAACTGAATTGTATCCTGGACATACCAAAGTATCCTTTTAGCTACTTTCCAATGGATTTCATGGGGTTTTTTCATATACTGGGAAACAAGACCAACAACAAAGAAAATATCAGAACAGGTATGAGTCAAGTATAAGAGGCTACCAACTAACTGACGATACAAGGTGGCATCAACTTCAGGAGAAGTACAAATGGAAACAAGATTGACTGCAGACTGGAAGGGAGAAGGGGCTGGTTTACAATCTTCCATGTGAAAGTGACGAAGAAGGTCACAAGCATACTTAGACTGGGAAAGAAAAATTCCTTCATTGGTTTGCAAAACTTGGAGGCCAAGGAAATAGTGAAAAAATCCTATGTATGTCATTTCAAATTTCTTCTTAAGGTTGGTTTTCACATGGTTTAAAAGTTTTAAGTCACTACTAGTAAGGATAAGGTCATCAACATACAGGACAAGGATTATAAGATGGCTTCCTACTTTCTTGATATAAACATTAGGATCAGAATGGCATCTATAAAATCTGGTGTCAATAAGAAAGTTGTCCATTTTTGCATACCAAGATCAGGGATCTTTCTTAAGACCATAAAGAGATTTATTAAGGCAACAAATAAGGATAGATTCATTCTGGATATAGCCAAGAGGTTGTTCCATGTAGATTTATTATTGCAAATCCCCATGAAAGAAGGAAGATTTAACATCCATCTGATGGACCTCCCATTTATGTGAGCTATAAAGGGAAAGAACAAGGAAAATGGAATTCATTTTGGCTACAGAGGAAAAGGTTTCATTATAGTCAATTCCTTCAACTTGGGAAAATCCTTTGGAAACTAATTGAGCCTTGTGTCTTTCAACACTTCCATATGACGCATACTTAGTTTTGTACACCCATTTACATATGACAAGTTTTGTTCCTTTTGAAAGAGGTAAAAGATCCCAAGTATCGTTTTCCATTAAAGAACGATACTCTTCATTCATTGTTGTATCCCAATCTAGATGACATGAAGCTTCTACAAATTTCTCTGGATCATAAGTCTCTGAAATTGAGCCAAAAGATAAGAGGCTCGCTAGAACTGATAACATGTCTGACATTGATCTAAAGGATCACCAACAATATCACTAGTTGCTTCTCGTGTTGAACATACCCATCTAGGAAACGACAGTGTTGGTGCTGGTTCAAGTTCAATGGACTCATATGGAGGAATGTGAGAAGGAGAAGGTGGATTTTCATCATCATTGTCATCATCTAAAGAAGAAACCATAATAGGAACAAAAGAAGGAACAAACGTCAAATTTGACTCTTAGGTTGAAGAAGGCACAATCGAATTAGGATCGCAGAACAAGATATTTTCATCAAATTTAACATCTCTTCTAATAATAATTTCATTACAATGTGGTTGAAGAAGTCTGTAACCTTTGACATCTTCAGAATAACCAACAAATATACACTTCTCACTTTTAGGCTTCAATTCTTTCCTTTTATCACCAGGAATGTGAGCCCATGCTATATTTCCAAATACATGGAAGTAACTTACATTTGGTTTAATTTTAGTCCATGCTTCTTTTGGTGTTACATTTTTAAGAGCCTTTGTGGGAGTGTGATTTACTATGTAATTTTCACATTTTATGGCTTCTTCCCAATACTTTAGACTCAATCCCTTAGATTGGATCATACAATTAGCTATTTCTTTTAATGTATGATTCTTTCTCTCAGCAACACAATTTTGTTGTGGTCCCAAAAGCGCAACATGGAATCCTGGCCTACAAATGGGTTGCAATGCCTTATTACTTATATATATTTAATAATATACTAAATAGGTGGGACCCCTTTATGTAAATGATGATGAAAGACGCTCCTCTAATTTGTGCTCATGACTACTTTGCAAAAATGATTCTACAGTTTGAGAATAAACCCAGAAATTCAAGTCACTTTCCATGTAAAATGGATGAATGATGGGTGAATTGGCAATTTGATTTAAAAGGGAAAGGAGGAGGAAAATGTTTGTCTTGATAAGCATCTTGGTTCATCCTAGCTACACATATATTTTGGCATATAGTTATGTTGTATTGCACTTAGGGTATACTTGTATATGTTGTGGACAATTGATATGTTTATGGAATGGAAATCCTTCATTACTAAGAAATGTGGGACATGTTTTGGTGCTAAGTGTTGAACATACTTATAAGACTTATGAGATTAATTTGGGGAGGTCGATTCGATTTGGAAAAGGAAGTAATATGTTGGTGGAGAATTTCATACATATGGTTAATTATGTGTTTTGTGAAAATTTTATGGTGGTTTGGGTGCGCTCCATACTTGGTTGTGGTGGGTGACAATTAATGTGGGAAACAGTGTACGATTACTGCACGTCGTCCTTACCCTACCTCGAGCTCTCCACCTTCAGTTTGTTTGTGCGTTTGTTGGTTTCTTTGGTTAGTGTTGCCTCTGTTTTCCTTGGACTTTGAAGGAATAGTGATGCTTGTTGTCTTTTTGGCATTTTCCACATAGGTATGTTGATTATCACCTCTCCATACATGAACTATAGCTCTACTCTGAATAGAATCATGATGTTGGCTCTTAGATTTGCTTACAAAGTGTGTTTTCTTTCTGAATATTACAATGGATGTATGTGGGTATTATGATTGTGCAAATTATATTTAAATGGGTTTTCTTCTTGTTGATGTTTAAACGTTTCAAGTTGGGAATGATGTTCAGAATTCCATTTTGTCTTAAATATGTGTTGTGTTATGCCCAAAACAAATGTTGCTTATTTTGTTATGACTGTGGGAAAAGAATTATGGTAAAAACTTTTAGTTTCGCTCATCTTTGGTGATTAAAATTCTAAGGGTTTTCTCTATGAAATAAAATAACAGTTGGGTTTTGGTGATTATTGTATAATGTCATATCCTTTTACCCGGTCCTTGGAAGACTTGCAACTTTTTTGGATTATCATTCCATTGTTTGTGAATATATGTGAGGCATGCGGCCACCATGGGAGGTCTGTGAAAGGTTCGTTGTGGAAATAGATGATTGTTTTGTTTTACAAACCCCTTATTAATATTTTGTCTTTATGTTTGACCATACCTCTTTTTGTATTTGATATATGGCAGTAGTGAATTCAAAATTTGGTTTTGACACTTGTTATAGTGTTGAACCGACAGTGGGAAAGATTGGTTATATGTTTGAAGTCTTGACTCGTTTGTTATTTATCTATGGGCATTTGGTAGATTTTAAGGTTATATGATTTTGAAATAAACGAAGAGAACCAATTTCACATGGTGTTTCGAACCTAGTCTATTTATGAAACAGGTATTGAGGTTGTGATATAAGTATTGTATAGTGAAAGGTCGATGGCTTTATGTTTGTTTTCACATCCTCCCATGCTGGCTTGATGTAATCTGGTTTTAATTGTTTCAAATGACTCTATTAACAATCTCTTATAAAATGCTCTGTTAATGGAAAAGGAAAAAGGGAAAATAAAAATTGTAAAGTTTGACAGTCCTGAATCTTTCCTGGGGTTTTATATTGAACCCTATAAAAAATTTTGTGCCTTGGATTTGAATTGTTAACAGAGAGAGTTTTTGGAAAATGATAGCAATGCCAATTTTCAATTATTTCTTGTAACAGAACATTAATCATCTCAGTCTCGTTCATTATCTCACTTTCCTCTCATTATATGCCCACCACCTTCCCAAATACATTTAAAACATCCCATGTTCTATTATTATGAATTTCATTTTAAAAGATAAAGGATTAACAGGAAAGGAAAAGGACTAGATGATGAGTGGTTTTGGAAGTTTGGATATGGATACATTTTTTATTTTTGTAAGAAGATTACCTCTATGTTTGCTTGAACAATATTCGTTGGTTGCTTCTCGTCCATGCTACCATTTTTCACTCATTACAAAGCCCCCCATATTCCCAATATCCCTATCACTCCTTGTTCAAATGGCGATTGATTGTTGAGTTTAAAAGTATTGATGGAAGGATTACATGTTCTTTTGTTTGTAAGTTTTAAACTATGAAGTAAAGAAATGCATATAAATTCTTAAGAAAAACATAAATTAATCAATGGCTCATTCACATAGTACACAGAGATTTATACCGGAAACCCTCAACCAGGGAAAACCTTTATTATTTCATTATATTGAATTTCACCATTCACCATACAATATATACAATGTTTTTAGGTATTCTATAGATACAAAAACCCTAATCCCTTAATCCTGGATTAATTTAGAAAACCGCTAAAAATAGCAAAAACCGCCAAAACAAAAATTTCAGGGCACTTCCCCGAACGTTGCGCGTAACCAGGGGGGGCATACCTCCCCCCCCTAGGACTCCCCTAGGAAGTTCCTAACGCACACAACACAAATCACACTACTAGAGGTATCGTCAGACGTAGTTGTTGAATCTGACGCGCCCACACATACACATGCAAAGAATATAACACATACCCAACATTCTCCCACTTGTTTTTTTCTTTGTATCCAGGGGTCCACGGGATTATATAGTCAAAAATCCAAGGCAACAATGCCCATTGTTACTCTAAACCAGGAGAACTTTTCTATGCTCATAGACTTTGCCAATGAATATGCAACATTCTTCAAAGTGTCAACCTTTTCCAACAACACCTTCTTTTCCTCAACCATGTCTCTCACAAAGTGATACTGAACATCAATATGATTTGTCTTTGAATGATAAAATGGGTTCTTTGCAAGGAATATTTCACTCCAAATGTCATAATCTAATCTCACTTCTTGTTATACCAACTCAATACCTTAACACAATCTTTGTAACCATATTGCTTCCTTGCTTGCATGAGTGGTTGCCATGTATTCAACTTCTATAGTTGAGAGTGCCACTACAGCTTGTATTTTTCTCATCCAACTGATTGCTCCTCCAAATAGGTTAAACACATACCCACTTGTAGATCTTCTGTGATCCAGATCTCTAGCCCAGTCTGCATCAACAAATCCATGTATGTCCACCACTCTATCCAATCATGGTCTTCCTTGGTAGCACAATCCATAATTGGTAGTGCCACGCAAATACCTGAAGACCCTCTTTACTCATGTCCAATGCTCTTTCCTTGGTTTTGACATATACTTTCTCAAAACTCCCACTGCATGTGCAATGTCCAGTCTAGTACAGACCATTGCATACATCAAACTTCCAACTGCACTGGCATATGGGACACAGGACATCTCCTCTTCTTCTTCATGTGTCTTGGGACACTGATATGCAGATAAATTTACACCTATATGAATAGGAACCTTTACCGGTTTACTTCCATGCATATTAAACCTATGCAATATTGTCTAACATATTTTCTCTTATTCAACCAGAGTTTCCTATTTGCACGATCACTTTTAATTTCCATTCCCAGAATGAAGTTAGCAACACCGAGATCCTTCATGTCAAATTTGGAGGATAGCTGCGGTTTCATCTCCTTGATAACATCCATGTTGTTTTATACCAACAACATGTCATCAACATACAACACTACATAAATGAAGTGATTACCAACCTTCTTGGAATATACACAATGATCAACACTCTCACAAATCCCAATACAAGGATGTATGTGTCAAAATTTTGGTACCACATCCTAGGTGATTGCTTCAGACCATATAGTGACTTCTTTATCTTACAGACCAACTCTTTCTTTCCCTTCACTACAAATCCTACTGGTTGCTTCATATAGATTTCTTCTTCCATATCCCCATGTAGGAATTTTGTCTTCACATCCATATGTTCCACTTCAAGATCAAAATCAACAGCAATAGATAAAAGAAATCTAATAGAAGTTAACTTAATAACAGGAGAAAAAATCTCACCAAATTCAACTCCCTCTACCTGGGAATAACCTTTTGCTACTAACCAAGATTTGTATTTCTCCACTTTTCCTTTTGCATTAAACTTCTTCTTAAACAACCATTTGCTACCAACATATTTTCTTCCAGCTGGCAACTCAACTATATCCCATGCCTCATTCTTATCCAAGGCATCCATTTCTTCAACCCATAGTTTACTATCCTTTGAATTCATTGCTTCCCTGACAGTTCTGGGATCATCATCAATAATATATAAAGAAAAATTGGAACACAAATCAGGTGGACTATACTTTTATGGTTGCCTTCTTTCTCTCACCGATCTCCTCAATACTGGGGTATGAGGTTCTTCCTCTTCTGCTGCTGCTTCATCTTCTTCAGACGATTCATATTTTGCATCATCCAACTCTAGCTCTATTTTCTTAGGTTCTTATGGCCTTGGTAGGAATTCATGTTTGGAAACATCTTTTACCTCTCTAAAAACAACATCTCGACTGTAAACAGTCTTCTTGGTTTCTGGGTTCCAAAGATTATAACCTTTCACACCATCTTTATAACCAATAAAGATACACTTTTCATTCTTTTTATCCAGCTTACTCCTATTTTCCTTTGGAACATTTACTAAGCATCACAACCAAACACTCTAAGATGTTGAACAAAGGGTTTCTTTCCAGTCCATACCTCATGTGGATTTTTATCATCCAACGCTGATGAGGGTGATCAATTGACCATGTAACATGTTGTACCCATTGCCTCTGCCCAGAATTCTTGTCCTAACTCGACACCGTTGATCATGCTCCTTGCTTTTTCCATCAGTGTCATGTTCATCCTTTCTACAAATCCATTCTACTGAGGAGTGTATGGATTAGTCTTTTGCCTTGCTATACCACACTTCTTAATGAATTCTTCGAATTCATTTCTGCAGAATTCTACACCATTATCTGTTCTCAATACCTTTATTTTCTTCTCTGTCTGATTTTCTACCAGAGCCTTATACTCTTTAAATTTATCAAATACCTCAGATTTCTTTCTAAGAAAATAAATCCATCTGTTCCTTGAGAAATCATCTATGAATGAAACATAATACATAGACTTACCTAGTGATGGAACAAACACAGGTCCAAACACATCACTGTGTATCAACCCTAAGATCCCCTTTGCTCTTGTAGCACCAGATCTGAATCTTACTCGATTTTATTTACCATATATGAAATGTTCACAAAAATCAAAATCCATAGAGTAATTAGCCATACCTTCAACCATACCTTTACCGTGTAGTGTTCGAAGGCCCTTTTCTCCAATATGCCCCATTCTTTGATGCCACAACATGGTCTTCTTTTCTGGGACAATATTGATCTTGTCTCCTTCATTTCTCTGCTCAAGGACAACATAACTATTACACCCATTAGTATAAGTGCTTCCCAACAAATTGTACATATTTCCACACTGAACTCCCCTCATCAACACCATTGCTCCTCATACCATCTTGCAAGTGTTCTTTCCAAATATAGTATTCACTCATGCATCATCCAACTTTCTTACAGATATTAGGCTTTTGGCTAGTTTTGGAATGTGAAGAACCCCAGGGAGAGTTATAATCCTTCCATACTTTAGCAACAACTTAACCCTTCCACGTCCCATGATTTTGGCTATCGAGTCATCTCCTAGGAATACATCACCACCATCGTCTTTTTCATATTCAGAGAACCACTCCTTGTGAGGGATCATATGGTATGATGCACCTGATTCGATCAACCATACATCATGATCTGCATGTGTACCTGTAGATGCCAGGTAAAAATCACCTCCTTCTTCAATGGAGGTTTTCGCCTCTGTGGAAGAGGTACTATCAGGCCCCTTTGCTTTATCAACCTTCTTAGAATTGCAATCTTTATTATAATGCCCTGTTTTACCACACTTCCATCATTTCCTCAAACATTTTCCTAGAGACTTAGATCTACTTGTAGATTTAGGTCTCCCCCCCCCAAAGACTTACCAGGATTCTTGTCTTGGGTACGACCTCTTACAAATAAAGTGTTTGTTCTATGACCATCCATGTTTTTCCGCCTCATCTCTTCATATAACAAGGATCCAACTACATCATCATACTTCAATGTAGATTGAGTGGTACTACCAATTGCTACAACCAGATTATCCCAAGAGTCTGGCAAAGAACATAATAAAGTAATACACTTATATTCTTCTACAATCGTATTATTAACAGAGACAAGTTGACTTACCATAGTATTAAATGAATTTATATGTTCTGTCATAGAATCTCCATATTCCATCCTAAGATGATACAACTTCTTTCGAAGAAACCACTTGTTTACCAAGTCCTTTGATTGATACAAATTCCCTAACTTATCCCATAGTTCCTTGGCTGTAGATTCTCCCGAGACATTCAACAACACTGAATCTGCCAGGTAGAGTCGAATAGTACTCCTTGCTCTTCTATCCAACTTCTCTCAATATTCGTTCGACATACCAGTAGGTGGTGTACTAGTAGTTTGTGTACTAGTAGGTTGTGTACCAGTCGACTATGTGCCAGTAGGTTGCGTACCAGTAGGTTGTGTACTAGGATCCACAATGATCCATTGTTATTTGTCTACAAGAAGGTCCTCCATCTTGAGCTTCAATAGCTCAAAGTTTTTACCGTTGAACTTCTCTATCTTGATTCTAGATGAGCTTTCCATTCCTCTTTCTATACTCGAGTATGCACTGCAGAAGCTCCCACTAAACCCAGGTTTATCACAAACCCAAGATAAACTTGATCTATCAAGACCGAGCCAAACCCTCAGCAACAAAGGTGTCCCTCTAAAGAAAAAAATGAGCTCTAATACCACATGTAAGTTTTAAACCTACAAAATAAAGCAATTCATATATATTCTTAAGAAAAACAAAAATTAATCAATCGCTCATTCACATAGTACACAGAGATTTATACCGGAAACCCTCAACCGACGAAAACCTTTCTTATTTCATTATATCGAATTTCACCATTCACCATACAATATATACAATTTTTTTAGGTATTCTGTAGATACTAAAACCCTTATCCCTTAATTCGGGATTAATTTAGAAAACTGCTAAAAATAGAAAAATCCACTAAAAATAGCAAAAACCGCCAAAACATAATTTTCGGGGCGCTGCCAATAACCAGGGGGGCATACCTAGCCCCCCCCTGGGACCCCCCTAGGAAGCACCCGACGCACACAACACAAAGCGCACTACTAGAGGGATTGTCAGACACAGTTGTCGAATCTGACGTGCCCACACACACACATGCAAAGAATATAACACATACCCAACACTATTGTGAATGATAGAGCCAACCTTTTGATTTTATTTAGGTAGAGTATTGATACATGGATTGTTAAGAATTTTTCATAACATGATTGGAATATTGCTTCATGATAAGTTTCTTTAGTAGAGGCAACAATGACATAGGTGCTAATAGAGGTGCTAGTAGAGGCAGAGGAAATAATTGCCAAAGAGGCCATACAAGGCCACGATTTTCGATACATTTTGACGGTGATCCGCAAGAACTAAATCAACTTTTTCAAGCTAGGTTTTTTAATCTAGTTGGTCAAGGAATTTTCAAACCCATATCTGAGAGGCCTCCTTTATAGCCACGTCAAAATTTATTTGGTATACATGTTCCTCCTCATGTGTCTATGCATCCATAACCACCTGCCAATGATGGTTGGAAATAAATTGTTCATCAACCTATAGTTCATCACCATGGTTGGCCTACTGTGTCATTTTCATTACCACCTCCTCCACCACCAATATATCCAAATTCCCAAGTTGATTGTGTTGTTTTTCCAATACAATCCTCTCATGCAAGCAAAAGGCTAAAAATCGATGTTCCCAAGCCAGAGCTAGATAAGGGAAAATGAGTGTCCAATCCCTCCAAATCATCCAAAGATTCCTCTGAATCAATGTATTCTCATCTCCATCTCAAATATGGTTGTTCCCATGTCATCAGTGCAATCCACCCACAAGGTTCCCATCAGTTGAAGGAAGTTGTACAGGATAAATCAGAAATGGGATCAAAAGGGGGTAGCATTGAAAAGAGGCAAAATGCCTCTCACAACGAATATGGTTTTTAATGTTGTTAATGCTATTTTATTTTGAGGATAGTATTTTTATTTTGACAGTATTTTGGACAACAAACACGTATCTAGACAGAGTTTTGGACAACATGGATATAATGTTATTGTTGGATATAGTCGTGTTATTTTCTTGATGTTAAAATATTTGATTATTAATATGAGGATGGGAGTTACAAGGAGGATATTTGAATTAAATATTTGGGGTATGATACTTCATGTTTTGATGATTATTAAAGAAATAAAAATTGGAGTGACAAGGGGTCCCACCTATTTATTTATTATTTAAATAGATCCTTATTTATATATTATTAATTATTTGTCTCAACTAATTAGTTAAGCTAATTAAGCCTAACAAAAGAAAGGTAGTTGAACTACCATAAATTATTGGCAAAGAATAAAAGCTCAATGAAATGAAGAGACAAGGGGTAGGAGAGAATAGAAAGATGAATTCTGCTATAAGATTTTATCTATACTTGTGAGATACTTTCATTCTTCATTCATTCTAAGTTTACTAGAAGTCTTAACCATCTTGATGATAGTAGGGTCTTATTGAAGGCAACAGGATTCAAAACAAAATCATATGTTTCAACAACTTCTCTGTAAAGGTGTATGATTTTTCTTTGGTAGTATGTTTGTTCTTGTTTGTTTATGAATTAAATTTCATGACTGATAAAGAATATTTTGTAGAGTCAAGTGATAGCATTTTGTGGCAAGTTGATCCAGATCTTTAGCTTTATTTTTCTTTTGTTTTCATAGTCTTTTTGTATGGTTCCCACCGGAGGCTTCTAAATACAACTTTGGTCCCTACCCTTGCAGGGGTTTGTAAAGAGAATTCAAGTTTGTATCTCATAATGAAATCAATATAAAAATCAGATTTCTGATTTCAGTCTCACATGTGTATTTTGATGATTTGGTTCAGATTTTGATTTTATCCTTGTCTCTTATCCATGTACATACTCATGTAATTTATTTCTTAGTTTATTTCTTTTTCACAATTACATATAATATATATAAAACCGGCCTTGGTCCCTCATACTTAATACTTGTGGATTAAGTGATTGTTTCTTTTATTTTAAGGATACAAACCTTGAGTAACATTCCCAACTATATTGTCTTAGCCCAACAAGATTTGAAAATTATTGAGTAAGGTTCCTCACACCTTTTCCTAAACATTTATTTGGTGACCATACTGGAGAGATCTTCCATATTTCTCTAGTTGATTGTATCACAATTGTATTTTGTTTTTTTTTCTTTATTTGATTACTCTTTGACTGATTTTTCCCATGACAATACATGTTACAAGACAACCCAATATTGGAAATGGTATTGATGACGAAACTAACATTTCATTGACTCTATTCAACATTATTTTAGGAACTGATAGTACTCATGTTGAACTTGAACGCTCTTGGGAAGTAATTGAAAGGGACATAACTATTCGTGAACATTGGGAAGTCAGGAAAAGGCAACCGAGAAATCAACAGTAACCTCCCTTTTCAATTTTTTTTGTGTCCTTTAATCCTCACATTTCTCAAAGGAGAAGAGGGTTGTATCCTGAAGTTACCACTATTTTTGAAATAGGAAGGAGGAAAATTTTCTTATCAACACAAGAAAGTGCTCTTAGGAGAACATTATTTGATTCCGCTAGTTCATCTTTATCACCCATACCTATCACTTCCACCATGACATCTGCAGGTAGTGGTAGTGGCATCGGAGGTCCCTCCTCCTCACAACCTTGTGCTTCATATGTTGTTGGTAGTATCTACAGTCATCAAGTCCTTATTCAATCCACTACCAATATTTCTAAAGTCATAAATAAATATTGACTTTTCCAATTTGAGGAAGATGATACAACCACTCCATGGCATGTATCTTCTCCCTTGAGTCTTGCACCAACCACTCGCCCATTACCAAAATTCAAGGATCATTTACCTAGGTTCTCGGGAAACGGTATTGTTACTACAAATGAACAATTGGTAGAAATTTCTAATGTTTGTCATAACATAGGGGCTAAAGATAATGACACTTGAATGCATTTATTTTTCAACTCCATCGAAGGGAAAGTTGCAACATATTTTTTTTACCTTCCTCCCAAAATCATTTCCACTTGGGAAGAATTTATTTATTGGTTCAAGTCCACTTATGGACAACCCAAGAGTCCAGTTGAGCAGTTAAGGGAATACAACAATATTTCCTACAAGGATGGTGAAACCATTAAAACTTTAACCTTCACTTCACCAAATGATATAATAAAATCCCTGAACTAATTCGCCCTCAAAATCAGGTTGCTTTCATGCATTATTATAATGCATTACCTTCCCCTTATCGTCATAGGATTGAAGAGAAGGCTATTGAAAATATTGGTTCTGCCCTTCATACCTTCCTAGAATATGAAAATAACTTGAAAGAATGGGTCTCCCTAAGGGAGACTTGGTCAAGAAAATAGATATGTCTTCCCTCCTACAACTCGTGCAAGATATGAGTAATAGGATGATAACCTACGAACTAAAAGGAAATTCCTCTTCCTCTTCCCCTGGAGCTTCTTCTTTGATGGCCCTTGACCAATTTTTGGAGATCCTTGTTCATGTTTGACCTCTTTTGGGACTTTGACAGGCTGGTCGAAGGAGGAGCACAAGTCGAAGTGGAGATCGCAGGATCTCGACCCCTTTTTAGGGCAATTTTGGTATTAGGGTTTATGTAACGGGTATGGGATGTCGGCCCATGGGTTTACCCATGTTTAGGACAATTTTGTAATGTATAAATAGAAATCTAGGTGATGTAAGTAACAATGTATGGGTGTGGTGCTAGGTGCTAAGTATTGTGCTAAGTGCAAGTAATTGTAAGAGGCTTTGTGCATAGTGTATGTTGAGACTTGCAGAGATAAGTGCAGGTCATCTGTAGTGCTTTGTGCACCGATTGTGTAAGGAGGCTTGGTGTTGTGATCTAGCTCAGAGAAGAAGGATCTAGTAAGGTGCGCACAGATCTCATGTCCTCTACGGAGCAAGGTTTTGATGTTTTTTTCCTGTAAGAAGCTTGACAGAAGATAATAAAGAAGAGAAGAGTTGATGGGCGTAGCCCCACACTGGAGTGAACCACATATATCATGTGTTATGGTTGTTTTGTCCATTATGGTTATATATTATTGATGTTATTTATAAATAATGTCGATATATTTATGTATGATGCATCTGGTATGATAGCTTAGTGCTTGGTAAGGTGAATGAATGCTAGATCTAATCTATCTCTTCATGCTAAGTGCTTACATGTGTTAGATATTGTTGAATACTACACTACTCTGTAATGAGGGTTTATATCTGTGATGTGAATAAGGGTGAATGATAACTGCTAAGTGCTTGTTAGAGTGGTGTAATCACAGATCTGTGTCCTAGCTAAGGTTGCAGAACTTGAGTCATCTAACTACCCCTGCCTCTACCTTGGGTGAGACTTCATCTGCTCATAGTTGTTTCCGAAAGGGCTGGTAGTTAGGGTTTTGTTGGTGTGTTGTTGAAGCATTGAACCCTGGGTCTACCCCTATGCCAACAAATGGTTCTGTTGCTGGGACCTGAAACTGTTATTGCTGGGAACTGAAGAAAATAAATATCTGTGCGTAGATCTGTTTCTTTAGTGCGTAGTATTGACTTGTGAAGATTTGTGCTGAGAAGAGAAGTATGATATGAAGAAAAGAGGTAAGATATTGAATCTTTGTGCTCTGAGAAAGGTAAGATAAGTGAAAATTCTTGTTTCGAAAGAATGAATCTAGGTATGTTTGATAAATTTTGTCCTAGTCTAAAAACTAGGGTACAACTAGAAGAAAGAAGATTTTATATGAATAGATCTAAAATAAATAATGAAAGGTATGTTATCCCTATGCATATAAAGAATGTTTGGACTAACAAATGGATGTAGAATCCTAGAAAGAATTTTTTGCAGTTTAGTTACTGTGTTCCCAATGTGCAGTACATGAAAGGTTGGGGATCATTTAAGAGAAAGAGAGGATTAACACTTTGTTACAATTGCAGAAGACTGGGACATATTGCTAAGGAATTCCCTAGTATAATACCTATTTGTCTTTGTTGTAAAGCTATGGACCATGAAGTTTTGGATTGTCCTAGAATGATTGCTAAATTTGAAAAGATGAATATGAAACAAGAAAACTATGAGACAAACCAAGAAACTAAGGATATGATAGAACCCCAGAAAGAATCAGAGACTGTATTACTACAGATGAAAGAAACCTTGAACGATCACAAAGATATCAACTTATCAGAGGTATTAAAAGAGAAAGAGTACCTGTTTCTTGGATGAGGAAACACAGGTGAATATCATGACAGAAAGAACTTGGGAAATTTTGGGAAATCCTTTTATGGTTCCTTCATTAGGAGGAATATGATTATTTAGAGGAAAGTTGATAACCCTATGTGGAAGACTTACCTAGAAATCTATGAGTGCTCATGGCACTTCGATAGAAGAAGAATTTGATATCGTTAAGTTTGTTGAGAACAACACCCCATTTTCTATCCTGCTAGGAAAAAATTAGATTAATACATATCAGATGCGAAGGAAACAAGAAGAGGAGGATATAGAACAAAAAAAGCAAGAACTAAGAGATTTCATGGCTAGGAGAATACTGCACTTACTGGAAGAACAAGAGAACTAGTCGAAGCTAGTAAAGACCAAAGATATGGATGTCGAAGTTGAAAGGACACATGAAGACTGGAGAAACCTGTCTGTACAAGAGAGAAGAGAACCTACCCCAGAAACAGAAGAAGTATTACCCTTGAACCCTATGAAAGACCCTCCACGGTGTGAATTTATCATGCCAAGAGGAGATAAGAACGATAATGGAAAGAGGAAACCAGTGATTCATATCATAGGAAAGAAGGCCAGAAAGCTCAGTAAGAAGAGGGAAAAGTTAGACAAATTGCAAAAAGTTCCAGAGGATAATTTGCAGAAGGAAGGTTTCCAGAACTCGAACTTCACTGGAATATCAGTACAACACAGATTGGCACTTCGCCATGATGAAGCAATATGACCGTTGGAGGAAATATGACCATTCAATCGACGCTCCCAAACAGTTAGGAAAGCAGTTATGGCCCGAAAGTTTGCCATTGGATCGTTGGGACCGTGCCATAACGGATGGAATTTCATTGAATAAGGATTTGTGACCCGCTGAAAGAAATCGTTACAAAAATATCTATTTATCTCGTCGAGCGTTGCACCGAGAACACTTTTGCCAATTGTGATTATCCGATCCCACAGAGAAATAGTTGATTTCATGCAATGATCATTGAAACCCTCGCAATCCATTCTATTACATTGAGTATTGTTCACCGACCTGAGATATCATATCTCGATTGTGCATGTCGAAAGAAATTAGTGCAGCAGAAAAATTCATCGAAGAGATTCTAATAGACCTCATGGCCAAGAAGGTGACATCTGTAGGCATCCAAGCCTCATCGACGAGAGGAGTACAAGCCTCCCCATCGACTGCTCATGGATCTGGACCATCTTGAGCTGCGATCAAGAAAAGAACCAAGCATCGTGCTGACTTGGTGAATGAGAAGATAATCCCATCCATCCTACCCAACTACATCCCACCTCTAGTCAGTGTGGTGAGTCACGAAAGTGTCCCGAGGGACTTCGACTACACACTCATCACTACGTACCTCTCGAAGGGAATAGAAGAAGTCAGACTGTAGTTGGAGAGGATTCCAACCTTGAATATTAGTGAATATAACCTAGGATACCGAAAGAGCTATGGAATGCTCGCACCTCACAAATAGTTGACCAAGTTGAAGGGGAAGAAGTCTAAGATAATCCCCCAGCTGTGGACTATGGACATCGTGAGGTACATTGTATTGAATGTAATAAATATACCACATTTTGGAAGGCACCATGAGGTTAACGCGTGCATTAACCTCCTGCTTTCATGCTTCCATGGTGGGTATCTATGGTTAGAAAGACACATCATTGTCGATCCAGCATTGATCCATAGGATCACCGGATTAAGCATACAGAGACCAAACCCGCAAGAATTTTATCCGGGCAAGACTGCAGACCACGCCCTGACACAGAAGATAAAAGACAGCTATGATGATGTAGATAAAGGGACGTGAGGCTACAAGGTAGCCTTCATTCAAAATGACGCAATGCACCTTGCTTTCCAGTTGATTGTTGGTAAGCTAGTCCGAAAGAACCGACCCACGCAGGTCACAAGGTTTGTTTTTGACCTCGCAGGAAAATGTGTGGAAGGACTACAAATGAATTGGGCCAGTTACTTAGTCAATCAATTAGAAATGGATTGTCGCAAAGATCAAGATCAGGGCTATGAGTTCCATTTTAGCTCGTTGTTGATCCTCATCATGTTCCCTTCTTGGGAGATGCCGGAAGGTGCGACCTTCCCTGACATTGAGTTGTTCAAGCCACTAGCTGTGAAGTTCACCACGCTCTAGTATTCGATCGATATGGGGAAACAATGGCAGTTGAACACAATATTCCATACCTACTACCTGCAGCTGAAGAGGGATATTGAGCCTTTTCCTCGTATAACGCCAAACACCCTGGAAAGGTTTAGGCCCCTTATGAATTTATGTGAAGATAGACATTTTATTTATATTACTGCATGCGCATACGAAAGTAAAGAAGATCTTCAGTCCTACTACAATATCACATAGGAGGACTTGGAAGAAATCACTAAGGAATGGCCCGCAGATTTCCTTATACCAGTCACCCAAGCAAAACTCTATGAACCCAGCCTCATTGGAATTCTGGTTGTTACTCGCGAAGAGTATGATGCACCCAGTAGTAGTAGGAATAAAAAGAAGGAATATGTATAGGAAATACATAGCACATCAGAAGAGACCGCATCAGAGTCACCTAGCAGAGGAGGAGACGATGAAGTGGACAAAGAAGAGGAATAAGGGGAAGAAGACAAGCAGAAGCAGGGCGAAGTAACACCGCTTAGGAACCCCCTTGAAGAGGAAGAGACATCATAGAAAATAAATGTTTCCCCAACGAAACCTACATCACGGAAGAAGTCCAAAGCAAGTAAGTTGAATGTAAGGTAGCTAGAGAGGTAGTGGGGGGGCCTTAGATATAATAAATGTAAGAGGACTTCTTAGAAGGTTCTACTTCTAGAAGATTCCTCCTCTAGAATGTTCATAGGTGATGGTAGCACTATATAAAGGGGTTAAAGAAATGTAATGGGATATGAAGAGAAGTATTGTATTTGGAGTGGTATTTCAATAGGAGGATGCCCCCTCGAAGAGGCAAGTGAACATGAGAGGATCCCTTCCATAATAGGATCCAATGTATGGTGTTTCCCTACCTCAAGGGTTTCTATAATAAAGTGTGGTTTCTTATATATTGCTTTGTGGATCTATTGTGTATTTAGTATTTGTAGTTATTATATTGGTAGATCTATTCAGGTACTTAATAAGTGGTATCAGAGCACTTTCCTTGGGCACACATTGTGGGCAAATAGTTTTTATTTTTGTAGAATTTTTTTTCGGAGAGAAAAAAGAGGGTCGTGACATTATCAAAGTTTTTAGTATATTTCTGTGCAAAATTTGCAGAAAAGGGTTGTATATCTGAGTTTCTCTCAGAAAAAAACCCAATTTGAAAAAAAAAATCGTCCAAAACGGAGTCCGGGAAGTCAAGATATTGAAGTTTTAAAATCTGCACATTTTCAGGGTTTTTTTTCGGAGGACGGCGACGCGATTTTTTATTTTATTTTTGTAGCAGTTTGAGGCCGAATTTTTTCAAGAAAGTTACAGATCTGAGTTTCTCTCACAATTTCACCCAATTTCAAAAAAAAATCAGTCGAAACGGAGTCCAGGAAGTGAAGTTATGAGCATTTTAACTTCAATAGTTTTTTAGGGTTTTTCCAGAAAAAACCGCGATTTTCTGCCGAAACTTATTGGGTCTATTTTTTGGGTTTTTTTGTGACGGATGCAGGACCGAAGAGTTATATGATGCTTAGATGGCTATTTCTTCTCAAAAACTGAAAGAAATTCTTGAATCATTCAAAGCTCAATTGTTTCACACATTGGATGACAAATTTGCACATAGCCTCACAGACAACCTCACACATGGCCTCACAGACAGCCTCACACATGGCCTCAATGATAATTTTCGTAGTATTCAAGATTCATTGAATAACATGCAGGAGATATTTCTTATGGAGGGCCTCAAGGATGAATATAATCAAGAAATATATGCTTGGTATGATTTTGAGGCCGATTGTGATGATTGGTATATGGATAGTTGTCATTTCTAGGATGACAACCATTTCCATATTTTATTTGATGACTCTACTCCACCTTCTGTAGAGAACATCAATGTACCACATCAAGAGCTAGTTACCAGTGTTCATTCTGCATATTCTACTGTGGTATTATTCCTTCCAGATTCTGCTACGACCCTTTTCCACTATGTGTATGGATCTTCTTATTTGGATTCACATGATAGGTGTCAGTCTTTGGAGCATCATTTGGAGTTGGTTATTGGGTTCCAAAATCTTCCACAGGGAGTTCACATGAGCACTTGGACATGGGACCCGGGATTACAATGGTG
>JZKD02S0181931.1:217257-227823 GCA_000966675.3 Picea glauca | reverse complement strand
GTAAAAGGAGGTTGCCCCCTCTAAGAGGCTTATTATCTGAAATTATCTCTTTTTCAAGGCATTGAGTACTTTTTCTAAGGTTTTTCTATGCTATATTAATATTTGGTTCTTAATAGAAAAACCCAATGGATGAAGGCACCTGGTTAGCAAGTTCTTTGCTACCTCATAGAGAGGAATTCATCCCCATTGGAGCCAATGTTAGTGTCCTATAATTTTCTCAAGGGTAGAAGTCTGAATCAAGTATTTGACATATATTAGGATCTTGAAGAAAATGGTGTTTGAAAGGGTAATGAAGTGGTCCCAGGGAAACTTTTCATCATATCAAGTGTAAAACTATCAATCAATGACCTTCAACCATTAATCAAATCCAAACAATAGAATAAAATGTCAAAAGGAAACTCACTCTACAAGTTCGCTTCGCAAGTTCGTTGTGCAAGTTCTCGAAATGATTGTTTTTGTAGTAACCTTCAAACTCATTTTTTGACCACATGGAAAGGAGCGTTTGAAAAATAAAATAGGCTTTTGTTAAGAATGATCCCATTCACAAAAACTCTCTCAGTTTCTTCACACGTGTCATGGTTTGGAATATTCGAACAAATCTTTACAACTTATTTTTTAGATTTAAAATTTTAATGATTTCATGTTTTAGTCATTATCTTTGGGCACAAATCCTAAGACTCTGGAAATGAATATTTGAAAATTGAAAGAGGTTTTTTTTCAAGCATGAGCCCATTCACAAAAAACTCTTTCAATTTCTTCACAGGTGTCAAGGTTTGGAATATTCAAATGTATATTTATAGCCTATTTTCCATAAAATTGATTCCTATTTCCTAGCAAGCAGTTCTAAACGTGTTGCTATAATTTTGTAATCAAATACAACTTTGGGAAGGAGTTGAGCTCGAAATCCTCATCTTGGGGAAGATTATTTTCTATATATATTTGTAATTTTGATTGAATAAAGGGTTGGCAAAAACATAAAGGATATTTCCTTTGAACATTTTGTAATTTTCCTAAAGTTTAATGAAATATTAGTGCAGAAGTACAGTGTTATTCATACCAAAGATTCTTGTGGTGGTGATCTGAAGTGTGTGTTTCCCTCTCATGTATGTATTTCTTGTGTTCTTTTCTCATTTCATCTGCAACCTTTATATTCTTAAATTGGAAAGATAATGGTCTAGAATTCATCTGATATTGATGCTTTAGATTCAAGCAATTTAATTATTGTTATCTCTTCTTAACCCAATCAGAACTCATCTGAGTTGGTGCTCTGAATATGGTTAATTGTTTTCTCTTTCTTCCATCATACAACAACAATATTCAAACTGAAATATTATCACCTCTCTATCCTCTGCTTCCTTGATAGTTCTACCACAACTCACTAATAGTTCCATTTGCTTCAAATTTGACTCCATGCCCAATGGATTTCTCTCTCTGCTCTGCCACCACATCTTAAAACCTTATATCTATTTCAGATCTGGCCAGAGAACCTAATTTACATTGAGAGAGCTCTCTCTGGTTTGGAAAGGTCAGATTCCAAGCACAAATTGGTATGTGGTTACCTCCATGGTTTCCCTTCCGCAACCAAGGGAAATTACAAAGTGATAATAGATTTGATTGTTTATTCTAAAAATTGGTTGGATCATTTTGGTCATCTTAGAAAAATTCTCATGCACTGCAGAAAATTTGGCATTTCTTTAAATCCTTCCAAATCTATTTTCGATGTCACTAAAGGCAAGATCCTCGGTCACATTATTTATGATTTAGGGATAAGTATAGATCCCGAGAGGATTACTTCCATTCTAAACCTCCCTTCCCCCACCTCCAAGAAAGAAGTTCAAGATTTCATGGGAATTATTAATTTTGTATGTAGATTTGTTCATGATTTGTTGTCATGGTTAAACCAATCCATAATATTGTGAAGTAGGATCGTTCTTTTCTTGGACAGATGAAGTCGAGGATGCTTTCCTTAGGATTAATAAAGAAATCATCTCTGCACCGGTTCTGGAGAAACCGTATTTTGAGAAAGACTTTATCATATATACCAATGCCACCGGGAAAGTGATTTTTTCTATCCTCTTACAATGTGATGACCAAAACAATAAAAAACCTGTAGCTTACATGAGTCAAATTCTATCATATGATGAGATCAACTATTCTTATATTGAGAAACATAATTTTTCTCTTGTCAAGACTATAGAAAAAAAAAATTCCATTTTATTTTGGGAAAACATACGCATGTAAAAGCCCATTTTCTTGCTGTCAAGTTTTAGCTTTCCTAAACTTATCTTTCAAGAAAACTTGCACATTGGCTTGCCAAAATTCAGGAGCATGATTTGATGATCATGAATTCGAAGACAATCAAGGGATGAGACCTAACCCTTCACTTAGCTCAGCATCCTGAACCAAGTGAAGAACTTGACGACCAAGATAATCCTCTTTCAGCGTTGTTTTATATTGAAAATTAGAATCTTTCTCTATATGAACATCGTTGGTATAAAAATATGATATCCTATTTATAGTATCAAAAGTGTCCATATGTGTTGGATTCTCACCAAAGAAGGAGACTCTTCCTTGAGGATTCCAAGTATATCATTTTAGGAGACCTTTTGTTTAGGAGGTTTGTTGATGGTTTGTTACTTTGATGTGTAAATGATGAGGAAGCACACAAATTGTTACATGAAATCCATGGATCATTAGCTTTTGTCATTCACATCGGTGGGCATTTTTCTGCTAAGGCTATTGTTTTTAAGATCATAAGAAATGGTTACTACTGGCCTTTGATATTCCACTATTCATATATATTTGCAAGATCCTATGATAAATGCCAAAAATTTGTTGGGAAAGAACACCTTTTTTTCATGCCTTTACAACATGTCCTCTCGGATTTCCCTTTTTCAAAATGGTGTCTAGCCTTTATTGGTCCTATCAATCCTCTATCTTTTGTAGGGCATATATTTATTTTAAGATCCACTAATTACTTTACTAGGTGCACCAAGGTTGTCCCTCTTAGACATGCATAGGATGAGCAAGTAATTTATTTCCTAGAATCTAATATCTTTTCCAGATTCAACGTCCCATTAGAGATCATTACGCACAATGGCCCAGCCTTTGTCTCTGCAAAATTGACCCAATTTCTCGCTAAATTAGGTGTCAAACATTTCACTTCATCTTCTTATTACCCTCAGGGAAATGTGCAAGCAGAGTCCACTAACAAGAATCTGGTTAGGATCATAAAGTGAATCATAGAAGACAAACCTCACCAGTGGCACACACTTCTCACTTATGCTCTCTGGGAATATTGTACAACCACCAAATAAAGTACAAGATTTACCCCCTTTCAGCTCGTATATGGTCAAGAGGCTATTTTTCCTACTCAATTGGAGCTTTCCTCCTTATGGATGATGTTACATACTGAAGAATTAAATTCTTTTAATGTTCCCCAAAGGATAAATGCATTCTTAGCCTTGGAAGAACAAAGAAACTTTCCCTTGGAGAACCTAAAAAGAAGACAAAAAATGGTGAAAAAGTATTTTAACAAACGAGCAAAGGTTGTTGAATTCAAGATTGATGACAAAGTCCTACTATGGGACTCAACCCATGCAGAAAGAGGGAGACATTATAAATTCCATAAATTATCGCTAGGTCCTTTCAAAATCGCTTTTATCCTTGGCACAAGTTCTTATCTTCTTAAGGACATGAAGGAGCAATTATTTTCTGACAGTACTAATGGTTCCCACTTGAAACATTATGTGGAACTAAATTGATTATTAACGCTTTTGTATAAACATGATTGTTGTATATAGTCCTTTATCTTATTGTTTTAAATTTTACTTAGGTTTGTTGATTTTTAATTTATGTTGTTTGTTTCGCGTAATCATCAGAAATAAAGTCTGGATCATTTTTTCCATAATAATATCATTATGTAAGTATTGTTGATCGATGAAAATAAAATACACATAGCTATCATGATGTCCTCCTTTTGAGACATCGTTGGGATAGTTTTTTTCTTTCAATATTGTTGTAGTATAGTTGCTTTTATGTTCTCCCTTGTTTCTGATATCTCTTTCTTCCCTCCATCCTGAGATTAAAGAGCATATCAGAAGCATTCTCCTCGAAATTCTAAAAAGCATGATCAATTATGAATCGTATTCGATTGTTATACATATAGGACCAACTCCCCTCATACATCTCACTTTCCATAAGTTATTCCCCAAAGTCTCGTCTCATTATTTCCCTTAAACCATAATTTTCCCCTTGTTGCATAACTATTCTTTTCAGCAGTTTTGATCACTTACTTCTATTAGTCTGTGAAACAAAACATTCTGAGTTCTAAATCTGTTGAGAACATATTTGCCTGTGGAATCACTAGTTTGTTGACGCCCAAAAGAACAACATGGAATCTATGTCTTCAAATGGGTTGCAATGCCTTATTACTTATATATATAATTTAATAATATACTAAATAGGTGGGACCCCTTTATGTAAATAATGATGAAAGCCACTCCTCTAATTTGTGCTCATGAATATCTTGCAAAAATGATTCTACAGTTTGAGAGTAAACCCAAAAATTCGAGTTGCTTTCCATGTAAAATGGATGAATGATGGGTGCATTGGCAATTTGATTTAAAAGGAAAAGGAGGGGGAAAATGTTAGTTTTGATAAGCATCTTGGTTCATCCTAGCTACACATATATTTTGGCATATAGTTATGTTGTATTGCACTTATGGTATACTTGTATATGTTGTGGAGAATTGATATGTTTATGGAATGGAAATTCTTCATTAGTAAGAAATGTGGGACATGTTTTGGTGCAAGTGTTGAACATACTTATAAGACTTATGAGATTAAGGTGGGGAGGTTGATTTGATTTGGAAAATGGAAGTAATATGTTGGTGGTGATTTTGATACATATGGTTGATTATGTGTTTTGTAAAAATGTTATGGTGGTTTGGGTGTGCTCCATACTTGGTTGTGGTGGGTGACAATTAATGTGGGAAACAACATGAAATTATTGCACGTCGTCCTTACCCTACCTCAATTTCTCCACCTTCACTTTGTTTGCACCTGTGTCGGTTTCTTTGGCTAGTATTACCCCCATTTTGATCGGACTTTAAAGGAATAGTGGTGCTTGTTGGCTTTCTGGTATTGTCCTCAAAGATATGTTGATTCTCACCTCTCCATTCATGAACTGTAGCTCTGATCCGAATAGAATCATGATGTTGGATCTTAGATTTTCTTACAGATTTTGTTTGCTTTTTGAATATTAAAATCGATGTATGTGGGTATTATGAATATGAAAATTATATTTAAATGGGTTTTCTTCATGTTGGTGTTTAAACGTTTCAAGCTGAGAATGATGTTCGGAATTCCATTTTGTCTTAAATATGTGTTGTGTTGCGCCTAGAACAAATGTTTCTTATTTTGTTATGACTGTGGGAAAAGAATTATGGTAAATACTTACGGTTTCCCTCATCTCTGGTGATTAAAATTTGAAGGGTTTTCTTCGTGAAATAAAAGAACAGTTAGGTTTTGGTGATTATTGCATAATGTCGTATCCTTTTACCCATTCCTTGGAAGACTTGCATCTTTTTCGGATTATCATTCTGTTGTTTGTGAATATATGTGAGACATGCGGCCACCATGGGAGGTCTATGGAAGGTTCGTTGTGGAAAGAGATGATTGTTTTGTTTTGAAAACCCCTTATTAATATTTTTCCTTTATGTTTTCCCAGACCTCGTTTTGTATCCAATGTATGGCAGTAGTGAATTCAAACTCTATTTTTTATACTTGTTATAGTGTTGACCCGACAGTGGGAAAGATTCGTTATATGCTTGAAGTCTTGGCTCATTTGATATTTATCTATGGGGGTTTGGTCAATTTTGAGGTTACATGATTTTGAAAAAAACAATGAGCACTAGTTTCACATGGGGTTTCGAACCCATTATGTTTCTGCAGCAAGTATTGAGGTTGTGATATAAGTATTGTATAGTGAAAGGTCAATGGCTTTATGTTTGTTTTCACATCCTACCATGTTGGATTGATATAATCTGGTTTTAATTGTTTTGAATGACTCTATTAATAGTCTCTTATAAAACGCTCTACTAATGGATAGGGAAAAAGGGAAAATAAAAATTGTAAAGTTTGACAATCCAGAAATTTTCATGGGGTTTTAAATTGAACCCTATAAAATTTGTCGTGTCTTGGATTTGAATTTTTAACAAAAAAAAAAATTGGAAAATGTAGCAATGTCAATTTTCAATTATTTCATGTAACAGAACGGTAATCGTCTCATTCTCGTTCATTATCTCACTTTACGCTCATTATATGCCCACCGCCTTCCCAAATACATTTAAAACATCCCTTGTTCTATTATTGTGAATTTCATTTTAAAATAGAAAGGATTAACAGGAAAGGAAAAGGACTAGATGATGACTAGTGTTGGAAGTTTGGATATGGATACATTTTTTGTTTTTGTAAGAAGATTACCTCTATGTTTGCTTGAACAATATTTGTTGGTTGCTTCTCGTCCATGCTACCATTTTTCGCTCATTACAAATCCCCCCATCTTCCTAATAGCCATATCACTCCCTATTCAAATGGTGAATGATTGTTGTGTTTAAAAGTATTGATGGATGGATTGCATGTGCTTTTGTTGTGAATGATAGAGCCAACCTTTTGATTTTATTAGGTAGAGTATTGATGCATGGATTGTTAAATTTTTTTATAACATGATTGGAATATTTCTTCATGATGAGTTTCTTTAGCAGAGGCACCAATGGAAGAGGTGCTAATAAAGGTGTTAATAGAGGGAGAGGAAATAATTGGCAAAGAGGCCATAGAAGGCCACAATTTTTGATACATTTTGACACTTATTCGCAAGAACTAAATCAACTTTTCCAAGTTGGGTTTTTTAATCTAGTTGGCCAATGAATTATGCAACCCATACCTGAAAGGCCTCATTTCCAGCCACATCAAATTTCTCTGGTATCCATGTTCCCCTCATGTGTCTATGTAGCTAGAACCACCTGCCAATGATGGTTGGCAAGAAATTGTTCATTAGCATGTAGTTCATCACCATAGTTGGCCTACTATTTTGTTTCCATTACCCCCTCCTCCACTGTCAATAAATCCAAATGCCCAAGCTGATCATGTTGTTTTTCCAGTATAGTCCTCTCATGCAAGCAAAAGGCTAAAAACTAATGTTCCTAAGCCAAAGCTAGATAAGGGAAAAGGAGTGGCCAATCCCTCTGAATCATCCAAAAATTCCTTTGAATCTGTGTCTTCTCATCTCCATCTCAAATATTATTGTTCTCATGTCATCGATGCAATCCACCCACAAGGTTCCTATCAGTTGAAGGCAATTGCACAGGATAAATTAGAAATGGGATCAAAAGTGGGCGGCAGTGAAAAGAGGAAAAATGCCTCTCACAACAAATATGGTTTTTAACGTTATTAATGCTATTTTCTTTTGAGGATAGTCTTTTTATTTTGACGGTATTTTGGATATAAAACACATATTTAGACAGAGTTTTGGACAACATGGATATACTACTATTTTTGGATATAGTAATTTTCTATTTTGTTGATGTTAAAATATTTGATTATTAATATGAATATGGGAGTTACAAGACAGATATTTGAATTAAATATTTGGGGTATGATACTTCGTGTTTTAATGATTATTAAAGAAATGAAAATTGGAGTGACAAGGGGTCCCACCTATTTAGTTATTATTTAAATAGACCCTTATTTCTATATAATTAATTATTTGTTTCAACTAATTAGTTAATCTAAGTAATCCTAACAAAAGAAAGGTATTTGAACTACCATAACTTATTGGCAAGGAATAAAAGCTCAATAAAATGAAGAGACAAGGGGTAGGAGAAAAGAGAAGGAGAAATTTTGCTATAAGGTTTTCTCTATACTTGTGAGATACTTCTATTCTTCATCCATTCTGAGTTTACTAGAAGGCTTAACCATCTTGATGATAGTAGGGTCTTATTGAAGGTAGCAAGATTCAAAACTGAATCATATGTTTTAGTAGTTTGTCTTTAAAGGTGTATGATATATCTTTGACAGTTTGTGTGTTCTTGTTTGTTTATGAATTAAATTTCATGACTGATCAAGAATATTTTGCAGAGTCAAGTGACAAAATTTTGTGGCAAGTTGATCCAAATATTTATCTTTAATTCTCTTTTGTATTCAAAGTCTTTTTGTATGGTTCCCATTGAAGGATTCTAAATCTGAATTTGGTCCCTACCCTCACAGGGGTTTGTAAAGAGAATCCAACTTTGTATCTCAGAATGAAATCAATATAAAAATCATGTTTCCGATTTTAGTCTCACATGTGTATTTTTATGATTTGGTTTAGATTTTGATTTTATCATTGTCTCTTATCCATGTACATACTCATGTGATTTCTTGTTTAGTTTATTTATTTTGCACAATTACATATAATATATATAAAACCAGCCTTGGCTCCTCATACTTAATACTTGTGGATTAAGTGATTGTTTATTTTGTTCTAAATCTATAAACCCTGGGTAAAATTCCCAAATATCTTTCCTTAGCCCAACAAGATCTGAAAATGCTTGAGTAAGGTTCCTCATACCTTTTCTGTTAGAAAAACAGTATTGCGCAACAATAATAAAAAAAAAAAATTGTAAATAAAACATAGAAGATACACAATACAACAGAGACACAGATATACATGGTTCACCCAGTGTGGGCTACGTCCACCAGAGAAATTGCCAGGTCCTTCCTTTTTATTATCCAACAAATGAAGGTATACAACCTATAGCACACTCATTGTAACTTCCTCTTCTTTCTCTCACAGTCTCCTCTCTCAGAATACAATATTCACAATGATACATAGCTACAATACATTTCCCTCATAAAAGAGGGTTTCCTTCTAGGGAAAAAACCCAAACATAACTTCTATTGTTAGATCTGCAACTTTACAATGAATGGTCCATATTTACTATTAAATTACAATATACATTACAAGGCAATTTTTTCTTCGGGGAGTCACTTGTCCCCAGACCCTGCAAGGTGGGCAAGCCCACCCTGTAACTTCCCCATGTGGAGGGGTGTACAATATTCCAGGGTGTAAAGTCTTCATGGGGTATAAACACGGTTGAAAACAAAAACCTCTGAATCAGGAAGATAATCAGGCTCCATAACCAACAATCTCTCACTTGGAGACCGATCTCAACAACTCCACTGTTATTGTATCTTCTAGACTATGATCCTTCTTGGACCTAGAAAATTTTTCACCTTCACCTTCACGCTTGAAGACCAACTGAACTGAGCAGGAACTCATTTTCTCTCTAGTTAATCCCTTTGTTAACATGTCTACAGGATTCTAGCTAGTGTGTATCTTTTCCAAATTCAAATGTCCATCTTCCGATATGGATTGTATGAAATAGTACATGAGATGTATATGCTTAATCTTCGAATGGAAGGATGAGTTATTTTCAAGATGAATGACACTCTCGTTGTCACAGTACAACCTGCTATTCTCTTTCTTCTTTCCTAATTCCTCCATAAACCTCTGTAACCAAATCATCTCTTTACTAACCTCTATAGCAGCAACATACTCTACCTCTGTTTTTGAAAGCGCAACAACCTTTTGCAATTTTTAAATCCAACTTATTGTTATTCCACCTATAGTAAAAACATACCACGTGGTTCTCCTCTTGTTATCTTTATCACCTGCCATATATGAATTAGCATATCCCTATAGAATAGTGTTTGAACCTCCAAAACATAATGCATGAGTAGCAATACCTTTCAAATACCCAAGAATCCATTTTATTGGCTCCCAATGTTCTTTACTTGGATTGTTCATATACCTACTCACAACTCCCACTGCATGTGCAATATTTGGTCTTGTGAAAATCATTGCATACATCAAACTTACAATTGTTGATGAATAAGGGACCCTAGACATGTAGTATATCTCCTGCTATGTCTTGGGACACATTTCCTTGGTTAATTTGAAATGATTGGCCAAAGGTGTACTAACTGGTTTTTCATTCTGCATTCTAAACCTCTCCAACACCTTCTCTATGTACTCACCCTGAGAAAATGTCAATTTGTGATTTTTCATGTCCCTTTTTATTCTCATACCAAGGATTTTCTTTGCAGCACCCAAATCCTTCATCGCAAATGAATTAGATAATTTATTCTTGGGCACATTTATGTCTTGCATATTAGAACCTGCAACAAGCATGTCATCTACATACAATAGAAAGATGATATAGCTTCCATTGTCTAGCCTTTTAAAGTAAACATAGTGGTCATAATGACATCTATTATAACCTTGTCCTGTCATAAACATGTCAAACTTCAAATACCACTTCCTTGGAGCTTGCTTTAGGCCATACAAGCTCTTCTTCAACCTGCATACCAAATTTTTCTTCCCTTTGACCTCATACCCCTGTCGCTGCTGCATATAAATCTCTTCCTCCAAATACCCATGGAGAAAAGTTGTTTTTACATCTAATTGTTCAAGATGCAAATCTTCTACTGCCACAAGACTTAAAATAGTCCTAATTGAAGTCA
>JZKD02S0181931.1:191012-212682 GCA_000966675.3 Picea glauca | reverse complement strand
CAAATTTCTTCTTAAGGCTGGTTTTCACATGGTTTAAAATTTTTGAGTCACTACCAGTAAGGATAAGGTCATCAACATAAAGGACAAGGAGTATGAGATGGATTCCTACTTTATTGGTTTAAACATTAGGATCAGAATGGCATCTAGAGAATCTGGTGTCAATAAGAAAGTTATCCATTTTGGCATACCAATCTCGAGGAGCTTGCTTCAGACCATAAAGAGATTTCTTAAGGTGACAAACAAGGCTAGAGTCATTCTAGACATAGCCAGGGGGTTGTTCCATGTAGATTTATTCTTTCAAATCGCCATGAGAGAAGGAAGATTTAACATCCATCTCATGGACCTCCCATTTATGTGAGGCAACAAGGGCAAGTATAAGGCAGATGGAATTCATTTTGGCTACAGGGGCAAAGCTTTCATTATAGTCAATTCCTTCAACTTGGGAGAATCCTTTGGAAACTAACCAATCCTTGTGTCTTTCAACACTTCCATCTGATGCATACTTAGTTTTGTAGACCCATTTACATCTGACAAGTTTTTTTCCTTTTGGACGAGGTACAAGATCCCAAGTATCATTTTCCATTAAAGAACGATACTCTTCATTCATTGTTGTATCCCAATCTGGATGACCTGAAGCTTCTGCAAATGTCTCTGGATCATGAGTCTCTGAAACTTGAGACAAAAGAGAAGAGACTCGATGGAACTATAAACATGTTTGATGTTGATCAGAAGGATCACCAACAAGATCACCAACTACTTCTCGTGTTGAACGGAACCATCTAGGAAGCGGTGGAACTGGTGCTTGTTCAGGTTCAAAGGACTCATCTAGAGGAAGGTCAGCAGGTGGAGGTGGATTTTCATCCTCACTGTCATCATCTGAAGAAGAAACCATAATAGGAACAGAAGAAGGCACAAACGCCGAAGATGGCTTGCAGGCCGAAGAAGGCACAACCGTCAAATTAGGCTCGTATGCCAAGAGATTTTCATCAAATTTAACATCTCTTCTAAGAATAATTTCATTAAAATGTAGTTGAATAAGTCTATAACCTTTGACATATTCAGAATAACCAAAAAATATACACTTCTCACTTTTAGGCTGCAATGCTTTCCTTTTCTCATCAGGAATGTCCATGATATACTGACAAATACATGGAAGTGACTTACATCTGGTTTAATTTTAGTCCAAGCTTCTTCCGGTGTTATATTTTTAAGAGTCTTTATGGGAGTGTGATTGACTATGTAATTTGCACACTTGATTGCTTCCGCCCAATACTTTAGACTTAATCCCTTAGATTGGATCATACAATTAGCCATTTCTTTTAATGTGCGGTTCTTTCACTCAGCAACACCATTTTGTTGTGGTGTATATGGAACAATGTGTTTCATTTGGATGCCTTGTGTAGTGCAGTAACTTGTAAAATTATTGTTCACATATTTGCCTCCATTATATGTTCTTAACTTTTGAATTTGATGTCCAAGTTGCTTTTCTAAAAGGGCCTTGTAGGCCAGAAACTTTTCAAAAAAATTGCTCTTAAGTTTTAAGAATTAAACCCAAGTACGTCTGGAAAAATCATCAATGAAAGTTAAGAAATACTTGCAGCCAGAAAAATAAGGAGAATAAAATGGACCACACAAATCACTTTGAACAAGTTGTAAAGGGCCCGAGGCGTGCCAAGAGGCATGTTTTTCAAAACTGTCCTGATGATGTTTGTCGAGAACACAACCAGCACAAACACCATCTCTACATGAAATAAGAGGAAGACCAGTCACCATCTGTTGATTACATAGTTGTTGCAATGAGTGATAGTTTAGATGACCAAAACACTCATGCCAAAGTTTGCTCAAGTCATCACTATGAGCAACAAAAACTGATGAAAAAGTTGATGACCCAAATTTGTCAAACTTGTACAACTTGGTAATATCATCAGCAATTCCAGTTGCAAGAACATGCTTAGGATATTTTCTATCCTTGATTACAACTTGGTGAGGTGAAAACTCTACAGTTTTACCTTCACCTGAATGAGTGATTTGATATACTGATAGAAGGTTACAAGAAAGACTTGGAACACATAATACATCATTGAAATGACCATTATTTACTTGAATTGTTCCAGATCCTACAACACTAAGAGATCTATCATCACCAAAAAATATTTTCTTGGTGTTACATTCATTTAGAGCAGAAAATATGGCTTTATCCTTAGCCATATGATAAGATTCTCATGAATCAATAAGCCACTCATCAGAAGAAGAAGTATAATCTGTGTTAAAGGAGAAACCAGAAGCAGAAAGTGCATGTCCATGAGAAGAAGAAGAAGAATAAGAAGTAGAATCAATAATGATGTTGTGCTTCTTTATCATTGCTTCTAAAGCTATCATCTTCTTGAACATTTGGACTCATCATGACCATCTTTATCACAAAAGTTGCAATGTCTGTTAGTCTTCTTATTTTTATATTTTTCTCCTTTGTCACCATTAGGATTTGAAGTTGTATGAGCGAGTTTAGGACCCTTATATTGCTTGTTGTTGTAGCAAGGATGTTGCTTCTTGGGATACTTGGGTTTATCTTTCTGTTGGGAAACTAAGGCTTTATTAGAGGTACCTGCAGTGTTGATCACTCCAAGTTGTATAAGCTTATCTTCCTCTCTACTCAAAGCAGCACAAAAGGACTCAAGAGTGGGTTTTTCATAAGATTTCACTAGAGCCTCTCTCATGGCATAAAAGGTAGATACAAACATAGAATATGCACTACCTAGCTTATAAATAATAAGATAGATGCAATGCTCTTCCTCCATATTTATCTTACATTCTTCACATACAATTCTGAGTGTTTTAAACTTATATAGATAGTCTCCAAGGCAAGAAAAATCACTTGCACCCAAGGTCGGTATTTGATTTTCTAACTGTTGTGCTCGAATAATATTGAGTTTACCAAACACAGATTCAATCTTGTCCCAAGCTTATTCGGGGTCATCAATTTCTTGAAGGTGGTACCTTAAATCAGGAGAGATGGACATTCTGATTAGTCCTCGTGCTTTTTCACTCCTATTATCCCATTTGAATTTCTTATCATCATCAGTGGGTGTTTTTTCCTTTCCCAAGGTAATCTGGTACATGCCTTTACTTCTTAATAAATCTTCCATATGAGATTTCCATTGGAAGTAGTTGTTGCTGGTAAGCAAGACATTACTTGTAGAATCCATATTAAATATGAAAATAATGTGGATTTAAAAACTGAAACTAATGATTTGGATGGAAATATCTCGAAAAGTTATGCGGTTTTAAAAAAAGTAACACTGAAAACAGACTTCCGATGTGAGAGATATGCCCTTTTAAAAAAAAGGCATAAACGGTAACCAACTGACCACGTGATAGTGTAAGTTGTTTTATGAAGTGAGCCACTTTTATAAAGAGAAGTGGGGATCACTTTTACAATGAAGTTACTTTATAATAGAAAAAATGCATGCAAAATAAATAACTCTAAAATAAAATATTAAAGCTACTTATAGTGATTCACTTTTATACTTGAAGTGAAATACACTTTACAATTTTAGCATGAACTTTTTCAAAAAAGTAACAAAAAAGAGACTTGAACTCAAAACCTCTTACTTAATAAGGCAAGTTTTAACCAAATGTACTAGCAAAACATATTGTAATTTTCAGAAGGAGGATTGTTGTTGTTGTTGTTGAAGACGGTCTTGGAGAGCATGCTAAAAAAAACTCTTTTCACACAAGAAAAAAATCTCACTTCTCGTTGACAACAAGGGTTAGATCTTGGTTAGCTTACCCAGAAGATGCACCTTTTCCTATATGTTTCTAATTTTTCGAGATCACACAGGGCACGGGGAAAAGAGAATACACAGATCTAAAAGAATAGAAACCTGGAAATAAATAATACAAAACCAAAATACTACTCTGCAAAAATTTTAAAAATGCGTATTCAAGCTTTATAGCTTCGGATCTGACTATAATGGTCGCTTATTGGGCAAACAAAAACCTTTTTGAGTGAAAAAAAAAGTGTTCCCAAATGAAAGAAGTGATCCAGATGCAATGGAACAATCCTCTTAGCCCAGAAATGTACAAAAATGACAGAAAATGGATATGAGGCAACTCAGCTTCACGATCTCGATCTACAATAGGAGTGGGTCTTCAAACACGCTCTGATACCATGTTCAACAACATAGGTATTCCAATAGAGGACAGACACCTTCAGTAACCACTCACATAATCAGATCAAAGATCAACACACCGATGATTTCACATGGTAAAACCCCTACAGGGAAACATCCACGGCCCCTGCCAACGCGGCCACTTGGAGCAGTTTATTAATGCAAAAGAAAAAGATTACAGAGATATTTTACAATAGATTTTCTCACAATCGATCATCGGAAAATGACCATCCATGCTATTTAAATACAAATCATGGACCAATCGGGTGTTAATCCATGGATCAATGGTCGTTAATATCAAGGAGAGTATGAACCGTCAGATCACTCTATGTCGGGAACATAATGTGACCATCGGATTTCCTAACTACAAATTCATACTAATGCATACTAAAGAAAAACACTTTTACCTAACGAAATATTAGACCGAGTAGATATTAACTAACTCATAAGTGTTTAAATATCCTAACACAAATATCCTCAGGAGGTCGAATCCCATCTCTTTCATTGGATTCTAAGCCTTGGAGATAGGTGGCAACAATCAAAGAGACACAAATCCAACAAACTGCTAATTTTGAGGAAATTGTTGGAAGTCATTAATAAATTGTTTCCACCTCACTGCATGAGGCATTTAATGGAGCTAAGAATTAGGTGTAGGTGTCCCTTGACATATAACTGGTCCATGAGAATCCATTTGAACTCTCCTTGACAATTGGCAACCTCTTAACAGGGCGAATATCCAATCAGCTATGAAAAACATAGAATTTGCAACACATTTCGCAGTGCACTGGTGTTTTAATTGTTTCTCTCAAATTCCAAACCGAGTCAGCTAAAATTTGTTCAGCAAGTCAACAGAGATATCATCTTCCTCCAAAACAAAATTCAGAGAAACCCACTTTGTCGTTTTAGTTTTATGATCAAATTTGTAACAATAGCCGCTACAGGAAATTTTGTACCGCCCTCTTATAGAACTGCTCTGCAGATTCCATAGCGCCTTTTATATGTTTGGATAGGTGATTCTGTAGCGCCTTTTCTGTGTCTGGCTAGGTGATTCTATAACTCCTTTGGTAGTGCAACAACAAAACAATCCGTGTAGATGATTCTGTAGCGCAAGGAGCTACAAAATATCTGTGTTTTTCTGTGTGACAACAACTCTTCAAAAATACAAAAAATCTTAGTTGATGGAATATGAGATTGTATATGCCTCCAGTAGGTGCAATTAGAATATTTCCTTAACACTTCAAGTTTTAAAAAAATAATCACCATAAAAAATGGATCATCATCATCTCCAATTTCCCTCTGCCAGCCAATCTGCAGCAGATTTCGCAGTGCCTATCCAAACTAGGAGTAGAATTCAAATCTTTGATAAAGCAGTTAGACAACTTTAATGACAAAACCTCAATTATTTCCTTTTAAAACATGGATGTTGAAAACAATGAGATTGACTGACAACATATTTATAAATGCAATAATGGTAATGAGGGAAGATGCACTCAATATGCACTACGAAATCTCCTGATTCACCGGTGCTACGAAATGACCAAATTTGCTACTGCAAATTTTTGTGCTAACAGTCCATCTCTTTGTTTCTTTGGAGCTCTGTCGTATTTCTTCAGATGTCCTTTCTTCCCACAATTCCAACACTCCATCTTTCCCAGTCTGTATTTGGATCTGCCCTTCCTATAATTCTCGTGGTTCCATGATCCCTTTCCTCTATCCTTTTCTCTTCCCATGTTCTCCATGTTTAACACATTACCCGATGTCTCACATGTGCTTTTCCATCATATTTCCTTGTTAAGGATAACACCATCAACATCCTCAAATTTTAAAGTGTTTGAACCAAAGACAGAGTTACTTACATCCATGACCAAGTTGTTCCAACTTTATGGCAATGAGCACAAGATTAGAAGAGCCCTAACCTCATCATCAAAGTCCACTTTTACAAAACTTAGTTGATTAGTAACCATATTAAATTCATTTAAATGATCTGCAATAGACCCACTTTCTAACATATTCATATTAAATAATCTCTTCATTAGAAATACCTTATTGGACACCGAGGGTTTTTCATACAGTTTAGCCAATGCACCCATCATCTCCTTCGTTGTATTTTCTTTTGAAATATTGAAAGCCACCGATGTTGTTAGGTTTAGTAGTATCATTCCTAGTGCCTTTCTGTCAAGAACCTCCCATTATTCATCCTTCATGGTCGTTGGCTTCTTTATTATTCCACCCAATGGTAGGAATAGATCCTTTGGATATAAATAATCTTCCATCTACATCTTCCATAACTGGTAGTTTTGGCCATTAAATTTATCGACCCTAAACTTTCCATCTTTTTCCATCGCTCCTACTCAAACTAAGAACCCTCTTTTCCTACGAGTTACCTTTTGCTCTGATACCAGTTTTTAGAAAAACAAGATCGCGGAGCAATAAAATAAAAACAAATGTGGAAATAAAACACAAAAGATACACAATACAATAGAGACACAGATATACATGGTTCACCTAGTGTGGGCTACGTATACCAAAGAAATTTCCAGGTCCTTCCTTTTTATTATCCAACAAATGAAGGGATACAACCTACAACACATTCATTGTAACTTCCTCTTCTTTCTCTCACAATATCCTCTCTTTGAATACAATATTCACAATGATGCATAGCCACAATACATTTCCCTCATAAAAGAGGATTTCCTTCTAGGACAAAAAACCCTAACATAAATTCTCCCGCTAGATCTGCGACCTTATAATGAATGGTCTAGATTTACTATGAAATTACAATACACATTTACAAGGAAATTTTTCCTTTGGGGGCAAGCCCCCCCTACAACTCCCCCGCATAGAGGGGTGTATAGTCTTCATGGGGTATAAACACAGCTAAAAACAAAAATCTCTGAATCAAGAAGATAATCAGGCTCCACAACCAACATTTTCCTCAACATGGTGTATATGAAATAGTGTGTTACATTTGGATGCCCTATGTAGTGCAGTAACTTGTAAAATTATTATTCACATATTTTCCACCATTATCTGTTCTTAACCTTTGAATTTGATATCCATATTAATTTTCTACAGGGACCTTGTAGGCCAAAAACTTGTCAAAAACTTCGCTCTTAAGTTTTAATAAGTAACCCCAAATACGTCTGGAAAAGTCATCAATGAAAGTTAAGAAATACTTGCACTCAGAAAAAGGAGAAGAAAGTGGATCACACAAGTCACTATTAAGAAGCTACAAAGGGCCCGAGGCATGCCAAGAGGCACGTTTGTCAAAATTTTCCCGACGATGTTTGTCGAGAACACAACCGACACAAACACCATCTCTGCATGAAACAAGAGGAAGACCAGTCACCATTCATTGATTACATAGTTTTTGCAATGAGCGATAGTTTAGATGACCAAACCGCTCATGCCAAAGTTCGCTCAATTCATCGCTATGAGCAACAAAAACTGATGGAAAAGATGATGACCAGAAGTTGTCAAACTTATACAACCTGGTAATATCATCAACAATTCTAGTTGCAAGAACATGCTTAGGATATTTTATATCCTTTATTACAACTTAGTGAGGTGAAAACTCTACAGTTTTACCTTCACCTGAATGAGTGATTTGATATACTAATAGAAGGTTACAATAAATACTTGGAACACATAATACATCATTGAAATGATCATTATCTACTTGAACTATTCCAGATGCTACAACACTAAGATATGTATCATCACCAACAAATATTGTCTTGTTGTTACATTCATTTAGAGTAGAAAATATGTCTTTATCCTTAACCATATGATGAGATGCTCTAGAATCAATAAGCCACACATTAAAAGAAGAAGTAGAAGTTGCATTGAAGGAGAAACCAGAAGCGGAAAGTGAATTTCCATGAGAATAAGAAGAAGTAGTAGAATCAATACTGATGTTGTGTTTCTTCATTGCTACTTCTAAAGTTGCCATCTTCTTAAAACATTTGGACTCATCATAACCATCTTTCCCACAAAAGTTGCAATGTCTGTCAATCTTCTTATATTTTGATTTTTCTCATCTCTCACCATTAGGAGATGAAGTTGTCTGAGTGGGTTTGGGACCCTTGTTTTTCTTGTTGTTGCGGCAAGGATGTTGCTTCTTGGGATTCTTGGGTTTATCTTTCTGCTGAGATACTAAGGCTTTGTTGGAGGTACCTACAGTGTTGATTACTCCAAGTCATGCAAGATTATATTGCTCTCTAATCAAAGCATCACAAAAGGACTCAAGAGTGGGTTTTTGATAAGCTTTCCCTAGAGCCTATCTCATGGCATAAAAGGTAGATACAAACACAAAATATGAACTAACTAGCTTAGAAATAATAATATAGATGTAATGCTCTTCCTCCAGCTTTATCTGAAATTCTTCACATAAAATTTTGAATGTTCTAAACTTAGATAGATAGTATTCAATGAAAGAAAAATCATTTGGACTTAAATTCGGTATTTTATTTCTAACTAACGTGCTCGAATAATATTGTGTTTACCAAACACAGATTCAAGCTTTTCCCAAGCTTCATCGGGGTCATCAATTTCTTGAAGGTGGAACCTTAAATCAGGAGAGATGGACATTCTAATAAGTCCACGTGCTTTTTCACTCCTATTAGCCCATTTTTCTTTCTTATCAGCATCTATGGGTTCTTTTTTATTTCCCAAGGTAATCTGGTACAAGCCTTTACTTCTTAATAAATCCTCCATGTGGGATTTCCATTGGAAGTAGTTGGTACTGGTAAGAAAAAGATCACTGGAAGAAGCCACATTAAATATGCAGATAATATGGATTTAAAAACTGAAACTCATGATCTGGCTGGAAATATCTCAAAAAATTAGGCAGTTTTAAAAAAAATGGCACTGAAAATGGACTTCAGATGTGAAAGTTATGCCCTTTTAAAAAAAGGCATTAACGGTAACCAAAGAACCACGTGGTGGTGATACCCCTCCAAATAACCTCACCTTTACAAATAAGTTGTTTTATGAAGTGACCCACTTTTATAAAAAGAAGTGGGGATCACTTTTACAATGAAGTTACTTTATAAAAGAAAGTTGCATGCGAAATAAATAACTCTAAAATAAAATATTAAAGCTACTTATAGTGATTCACTTTTATACTTGAAGTGAAATATAGTTTACAATGGAGAATGGTTTTTTTCAAAAAAAGTAACAAAAAGAGAGACTTGAACTCAAGAGCTCTTACTGAATAAGGCAACTTTTAACCAATTGAGCTAGCAAAACATATTGTATTGTTTAGCAGAAGAATTGGGAGTGTTTTTTTTTTGTGGAAGATGACCTTGGAGAGCGTGCTCATAAAAAACTCTTTTCACACCAGAAAAAAATTCCTCTTCTCGATGACAACAAGGGTTAGATCTTAGTTAGCTTACCTGGAAAATGCACCTTTTCCTATCTATTTCTGATTTTCCAAGATCGTACAGGGCACGAGGAAAAGAGCATATGCATATCTTAAAGAGTAGCAACCCGAAAACAAACAATATAAAACCAAAATAATAATCTACAAAATTTTTAAAAAGGTCGTATTCAGGCTTTATACCTTTGGATCTGATTGAAATGGTCGTATCTTGGGAAAAGAGAAACCTTTTCGAGTGAAATGAAAAGTGTTCATGACTAAAACGAGCACTCTGGACACAATGGAATGGTCCTCTCAACCAAAAAATGTACAAAAATGGCAGAATCTATAGATGGGAAAACTCAGCTTCATTATCTCGATCTACAACGGGAGCAGGTCTTCAAACATGATCTAATACCATGTTCGAAAACACAGGTATTCCAACAGAGGATGCACACCTTCAGTAACCAATCACACAACCAGATCAAATATCAACACATCGATGTTTTGACATGGTAAAACCCCTATGGGGAAACATCCACGAACCCAACCAACACGACCACTTGGACCAGTTTATTAATGCAAAAGAAAAAAATTACAAAGAGAATTTACAAGAGAATTTATCACAATCGATCATTAGAAAATGACCCTCCATGCTCTTTAAATAGAGATCATGGACCAATTGAGTGTTAAGCCACGGATCAATGTAGTCGTTAAGATCAAGGAGAATATGAATCATCTGATCACTCTATGTCGGGAACATATCGTGACTATCGGATTTCCTAACTACAAATGCATACTAATGCATACTAATGTATACTAAAGAAACACACTAAGAAACAAAATTTTACCTAATCGACACATTAGACCAAGTAGATCTTAACTAACTCCTAAGTGTCAAAATATCCTAACAATTTACAAGTACACAAAGGGGTTTTTCATGGAAAAATTGTTCGACAACACAAGTATTCCAATAGAGGATAAACACCTTCAGTATTCGCTCACACAACTAGATCAAAGATCAACACACCCATGTTTTGACATGGTAAAAACCCTATGGGGAAACATCCATGACCCCAGCCAACACAGCCACTTGGAGCAGTTTATTAAAGCAAAAGAAAAATATTACAGAAAGATTTTACAAGAGAGTTTCTCACAATCGATCATTGGAAAATGACCCTCCATGATCTTTAAATAGAGATCATGGATCAATCGGGTGCTAACCCACAAATCAATGGTCATTAAGATCGAGGAGAATATGAACAGTTAGATCACTCTATGTTGGGAACATATTGTGACCATGAGATTTCCTAACTACAACTGCACACTAATGCATACTAAAGAAACACACTAAGAAACTCACTTTTAACTAACGACACATTAAACCAATTAGATCTTAACTAACTCCTAAGTGTATACATATTCTAACATCCCCCCTTAAGAACAACTTGGGATAGGATTGAAGGATTTACAATAGTGACACAAGAGGATAAGGAAGGAGGCATTAGAGCCTATCCCCCCTTAATGAAAACTTCATGAACTCCTAGCATAGATCGAAGTTTGGAAAACTTCACTTTTGTAAGAGACTTTGTGAAAATGTCTACAACTTGATCTTTTATAGGGAAAAAGAGAACTTCAATAACTTGATCATGAATGAGCTTTGTGATGAAGTGAATGTGTAGCTCAATGTGCTTGTTGTGTTGATGTTGAACTGGGTCTTTGGCGAGCTTGATGGCACTCTGATTGTCGCACCAAAGGTTGGTCGGATGTTGCTGTTGGAATCCAAACTCTAAAAGGAGTTGTCAAAGCCACAAGGCTTCCTGACCTGTATTTACCACTGCTCGATACTCTGCTTATGCTGAAGAAAGTGCAATAGCCTGTTGTTTCTTACAGGAATAAGTGACAGGTCTTGAACCAAGGCTGAAAAGATAACTTGCAGTAGACTTTCGATCATCAGGGTCACCAGCCTAATCTGAATCATTCAAACCAACCAATAAAGGAGCCCCTCTGAACTGTAATGTATCACGAACTGAAATGTACCACACACATAACAAAGTATCCTTTTATCTACTTTCCAATGGCTTTCATGGGGTGTTTTCATATACTGGGCAACTAGACCAACAACAAAAGAAATATCAGGACGGGTATGAGTCAAGTATAAGAGGCTACCAACTAACTGACGGTACAGGATGGCACCAACTTCAAGAGAAGTACAGGTGGCAGTAAACTTGACTCCAGATTGGAAGGGAGAAGGGGCTAGTTTACAATTGTCCATGTGAAAGCAACAAAGAAGGTCACAAACATACATAGACTGGGAAAGAAAAATTCCTTCATTGATTTGCAAAACTTGGAGGCCAAGGATATAGTGCAAAAATCCTAAGTCTGTCATTTCAAAATTCTTCTTAAGGTTGATTTTCACATGGTTTAAAAGTTTTGAGTCACTACTATTAAGGATAAGGTCATCAACATAAAGGACAATGATTATGAGATGGCTTCCTACTTACTTGGTATAGACATTAGGATCAGAATGGCATCTAGATAATTCGATGTCAATAAGAAAGTTTTCCATTTTGGCATACCAAGCTCGAGGATCTTGTTTAAGACCATAAAGAGATTTCTTAAGGCGACAAACAAGGCTAGAGTCATTATGGACATAGCCAAGAGGTTGTTCCATGTATATTTCTTCTTGCAAATATCCGTACAAGAAGGCACATTTTGTTAAATTTGGCAGCATCGACAATCATTCTCCAATGAGAGGCCATATGGGCCACCCTGAGGCTATCCAAGGAGATTTGGAGAATCAATCAGTCTTGTGAGGTATTGACAAAATCCAGGGGGAACATACAACCTCTGTGAGTCAAACCAAAAGTCAAGATGAATGAGATGTTATGTGAGTCTAATTCAAAAGTCAGGGGGAGTGTAGAACCTCTGTGAGCATAGACAGTCTAGTGAAAAAGTCAAGGGGAGTGTACAACCTCTGTGAGCATAGACAGACTAGTGTAAAATCCATAGGGAACGTACAACCTCTATGAGCCTAGTCAAGCCTTGTGAGCCATGAGAAAAAGTCAAGGTAGCTAGCAAAAGTTAGGTTGAATATAAAATTCCTATGAGCTAGAAACAAACGATATTCCTAATATTGCAAATGATATAAATGTATTGATCTAGTGTGTTGGCACGTGTAACATTATCCACCATGAAAAGAATTTCAAATTGCCTTGTAAAGAATCGAGTTGTAACTAAAGTCTCATGTCTAGTTCTATTTTAGAACTAAAGTGTAATGTTGAGTTGTAACTAAATTCCTAAGTCTAGTTCTATTTTAGAACTAAAGTGTAATGTTGGGTTGCAACTGAAGTCTTAAGTCTAGTTCTATTTTAGAACTAAAGTGTAATGTTGAGTTGCAACTGAAATCTTAAGTCTAGTTCTATTTTAGAACTAAAGTGTAATGTTGAATTGTAACTGAGGTCTCAAGTATAGTTCTATTTTCGAACTAAAGCATACCAATCTCAAGTCTAGTTCTATTTTTGAACTAAAGTGTAATGCTGAGTTGTAACTGAGGTCTCAAGTCTAGTTCTATTTTTGAACTAAAGCATATCGATCTCAAGTCTAGTTCTAAGTTCGAAATAAAGTTTGAAGCTGAGTTATGATTAACTCATGCAAACAGGTTACTATTTCGAGTATCTCATCTTCTCCTCTTCATCCTATATAAGCAGAGGTTGACCCCTTTCTTCAACATAGTTTTGATATGCAGGTTAAGGGTGAAGCAATAGAGGCACATATCAGTGATAAAGAGGTAGCATACCAAAGCATCATATCAATGTTGTATATCAACAATAGATGCAACATATCAAAGGTGTATTTCAGCAAGGTATTTTAGGTCTTTGTTAGGTCAGAGTCATCTTGGAAAGATCTTTAAGAGAAGAACATTCATGGTCGATATTTTTAAGTGATATTACATTATTAATGCAAGAAAGGAATATTTTTTGTTGGGGTTTTTCTCCTTGTACAGGGTTTCCCCAGGGTATATGTGTTGTTGATGTACATGCTTACTCATCTACATAGTTATTTCTATTTGATTATGATTTGGTATTGTTGAAGTGTATTAAGATGGAATCAAAGTGTTAAAAGAATTAATATGCATAAGAAATCAAGCTCATAATTTAACATGGTATTAGAGCTTAGGGTGTGTTAAACATGTTGAAGTGCAGCAACAGGTACACATAGATCCAAGCTAGCTTGATTAAGTTTCCATTGTGAAGTCCATGGAATCCTCCATTTCAGTAAGGGTCGAGGATAGGCTCGAAGGAGCTACCAACTTCAATGTGTGGAAGCTCTGAATAACAAATATATTGCAAGAGCATGATCTTGAGCAGTATGTGACCATAGTGGTGGAGGAACCCACAAATAATGCAGGAAGAGTGGCCTTCAGGAAGAGTCAAGCAAAGGCCAAGTGAATCATCTTTGACTCAGTTAAAGATAGTATAATTCTTGCAATGACTTCGTTAATGACTGACAAGGACTGTATGGATACATTGGTGAATTTGTATGAGAAACATGCTCCAAGTTAGAAGAGGACACTTTTTCAAAATCTTTATTATTTGAAGATGGAGAAAGGTGAATTAGGGGCATATTTCTATTCCAGGATAGCCTAGATCAGAGATCAATTTTTGGTCACAGGGGTGACAATGGATGATGATGATTTAGTGCAGACCATTTTTTACGGTCTTCCTTCTTCATGGGAGACCTTCTTATCAAGTGTAAGTGGGAGAGAGATTCAGCCCACGTTTGAGAGTTTATGGCATGATTGCCTCCATGAGGAGAGTCGCACAGCTACTAGGAGTGAGCCAACGAAAGAAGAGCACTAATATTTAGCATCAAGATTCAAGGAAAAGAAGAAAGGCTCTCAGAGGAAGCCAAACACCAAAGGTACATTCAAAGGAAAGAATATTGATACATCTAAGATTAAATGCTTTAGTTGTAATAAGTTGGGTCATTTTGCTAAAGATTTTTGGCTTAGAAATAAATATGCAAGAAAAGGGAAACATCATGCCTCAACTGATGAGGGTGATGAATCCAAAAGAAATCAGAAAAGTCCTTCTAATGAGAAATAAAATAGAAAAGAATATTACTTGGTTTCTGCCTTATCCAGTTCAGTTTTCACGGGGCCGAAAACTTGGTTAGTAGATATTGGTGCATCAAAGCACATGATAGGGTACAAAGAGATCCTTTCATATTTTGAGACAAAATCTTTTGCAGAGCATGTTGAGCTTGGGGATGACAAATGTTACAAGTTAGAGGGAGTAGGCCCTATCTCCTTCAAATTGGAATCTGGATCTAGACTTCATATTGATGAAGCATTATATGTTCCACAACTCAAGAAGAATCTACTATCGGTTTCAACCCTTGAGAACAAGGGATATTGGGTGATCTTCAAGGACAGGAAGGCACTACTATGGGATAAAGGTAGCCACTTAAGTATAGCATAACCCATTGGAACTCGCAGTGGAGGATTATATGGTGTGTCAGGATAGTCGGTTCAGGCATTGTCTCATGATGTGACTAACTCCAGTGAGTTGTGGCACAAAAGACTTGGACATCTTCATTACAAAGCTCTTCCAGATCTACAGAAAGTGGTATGTGGCATGCCCTCTATTTCTCTTAGTAAAAATTAAATTTGTAAGGGATGCATGCTAGGTAAAAATACAAAGAAAGCATTTCCTAGTAGTGCCAACAGAGCTCAGGGCATCTCAGATCTAGTTCATTCTGATGTATGTGGTCCCATGTCATATCCCTCACTCAGTGGTTGTTTGTATTATGTCATTTTTATTGATTATTACTCAAGAAAATGTTGGATATATTTTCTTAAAGCTAAAAGTGACACATTTGATAAATTCAAAGAGTATAAATCCTTTATTGAAAAGAAGACAGGGAAACACATCAGAATCCTTAGAACAGACAATGGAGGAGAGTTTGAATCTTTCTAGTTTGAGGATTTATGCAAGTTAGCAGGAATCAAGATATAGTTTACCGTTCCATATAATCCTCAACAAAATGGTGTTGTTGAGAGGAAAAACATGACTATTTGTGAGGCAGCGAAAGCAATGATGTTTGACCAGGATCTGCCAAATTCTTTATGGGCAGAAGCTACCTCCACTGCCATGTATATTTAGAACAGGTGTCCACATGCTATCTTGAAGGACAAGACTCTTGAAGATGTCTTCTCAAGGATCAAACCTAAAGTAGGGAATCTAAGAATATTTGGGTGTCCTGTGTATATTCATGTCCCTAAGGAAAAGAGGACAAAGATGGAACCCTCAGGAAAGAAAGAGGTTTTGTGGGGTACAATGAGAACTCCAAGGATTACAGGATTTATGTACCAGGTTAGAGGAAAGTAGAGGTAAGAAGATATGTGAGTTTCCATGAGGAAGCCGCATTTAATAAATCCAAAGAGCTTTAGCAGTAATCAAAAGCAGTTCAACTAGCTTCACCCTCTTCTGAAAATGAAGAGTCAGATAATCAGAGGGAGGAACCTCGTGAAGGACCAAGTAATGAGCCCCTAGAACCTATTGAAGTTTTAGAAAGAACTCTTGAAAAACCTCCAAGTAAAAGGAATCCAGAGTGGCTTAAAGAAATAGTGCACGAAGCAGAAAGGAAAGCTGCTCCCAAAGGAATTTTTAGGGAAAGGAAGAGGCCTCATAGGTTTGGAGGCTATGTTGCACTGATGAGAAGCATTAGTGATGTCGAACCTTCTTCATTTGAAGAAGAAGATAAATTACAATTATGGAAGGATGTCATGCTTGAGGAATACATGTCTATTATAAAAAACAATGTTTGGGAAATTGTGTCGAGGCCAAAAGACAAATCAATGGTTTCTTCCAAATGGATCTATAACATCAAACATGCAACTAATGGAAGTGTGAAAAATTTCAAAGCAATATTTGTAGCCAGAGGCTTCACTCATAAATAAGGAATTGACTACGAAGAGACTTTTTCTCCTGTAGCCAAGTATACCTCCATTTGAACTATTATTTCTTTAGCTCTCATTCTTGGTTGGAAGCTACATCAAATGGATGTAAAAATAACATTCTTGAATGGAAAGATTGAACATGAGGTATTTGTGGAAAAACCAGATGGTTTTGTACTGCATAACAAAGGCACTCATGTATGCAAGCTAAGGAAGGCCTTGTATGGTCTTAAGCAGGCTCCCAGAGTTTGGTATGACAGGATTGATGGATTTCTTAAAAGCCCGGGATTTCATAAAAGTGATGTTGATGCAAATCTATACTTCAAGGTAAGAGGTAACCAACGTGTTATACTAATCATGTATGTTGATGATATCTTTATAACAGGAGATGAAGGGCTAATATCCTGGTGTAAGAGGGAGTTAACCTCAGAATTTGAGATGAAAGACTTAGGCTTGATGCATTACTTCCTAGGATTGGAAGTATGGAAAAGACAGGGCGAGATATTTCTGGCATAAGGAAAATACACAGTGGATGTACTAAAGAGGTTTGGTATGATGGATTGCAAATCCATGTCTACTCCGATGATTTCTCACCTGAGGAAGCTACATGATTCTGATACAAGTTCAGATTTGGTGGATCCCACCATGTATAGGCAGCTGATTGGATCATTGATTTACATGATCCACCCTAGGCCATATATATGTTATGTAGTGATTGTAATGAGTCATTTCATGACTGAACCGAGACAGAGACACTGGGTGGCAGAAAAGCACATTTTGAGATATCTCAGAGGGACCATTACTTATGGTCTGAGATATACATCTAGTGGTGGTTTATTTCTGCATGGGTATGCATATGTTGACTGGGAAGGAAGCCCAGTGGATTGGAACAGTACTTCTGGATACTGCTTCAATTTAGGATATGCATAGTACTTGCATACCAGTGTCAAGTCTAGTTCTATTTTCGAACTAAATCATACCAGTATCAATTCTAGTTCTAAGTTTGAACTAAAGTTTGAAGCTGAGTTATGATTAACTCATGAAAACACGTTACTATTTCGAGTCTCTCCTCTTCTCCTCTTCAACCTATATAAGCAGAGGTCGACCCCTCTCTTCAACACAGTTTTGATATGCAGGTTAAGGGTGAAGCGATAGAGGAACATATCAGTGATAAAGAGGCAGCATACCAAAGCAGGATATGAGTGTTGTATATCAACAATAGAGGCATCATATCGGGGTTGTATTTTAGTAAGGTATTTTAGGTCTTTGTCATGTCAGAGTCATATTGGCAAGATCCTTAAGACAAGAACATTCATGGTGGATATTTGTAAGTGATCTTACATTATTAATGCAATAAAGGAATATCGTTTGTTGGGGTTTTTCTCCCTATACAAGGTTTCCCCAGGGTATATGTGTTGTTGATGTATATGCTTACTCATCTACATAGTTATTTCTATTCGATTATGATTTGGTATTGTTGAATTTTATTAAGTTGGAATCAAAGTGTTAAAAGAATTAATCCACATAAGAAATCAAGCTCATAATTTAATAGATTTAACATCCATCTGATGGACCTCCCATTTATGTGATGCAGCAAGGGAAAGAACAAGGTGTATGGAATTCATTTTGGCTACAGGGGCTAAGGTTTCATTATAGTCAATTCCTTCAACTTGGGAAAATCCTTTGGAAAATAACCAAGCCTTGTGTCTTTCAACACTTGCATATGATGCATACTTAGTTCTGTAGGCCCATTTACATCTAACAAGTTTTCTTCCTTTTGGAAGAGGTATAAGATCCCAAGTATTGTTTTCCATTAAAGAATGATACTCTCCATCCATTGTTGTATCCCAATATGGATGACTTGAAGATTTTGCAAATGTCTTTGGATCATGAATTTATGAAACTTGAGCCAAAAGATAGGAGGCTCACTGGAACTGTGAATGTGTCTGACATTGATCTGAAGGATCACTGACAAGATCACCAGTTGTTTCTCATGTTGAACGGACCCATCTAGGAAGCAGTGGAGTTGGTGTTGGTTCAGGTTCAAAGGAATCATCTAGAGGAAGGTGAGCAGGTGGAGGTGGATTTTCATCCTCACTGTCATCATCTGAAGAAGAAACCAGAATAGGAGTAGAATAAGGCACAAACATCGAAGATGGCTCATAGGCCGAAGAAAGCACAATCGATGAATTAGGCTCGCAGGCCAAGAGATTTTCATCAAATTTAATATCTCTTCTAATAATAATTTCATTACAATGTGGTTGAAGAAGTCTATAACCTTTGTGTTGGCCCTTGACCAAGTTTTGAGGAACACTTGGTCATAATTGACCGTTTTTTGGGACTTTGACATCTTGTCGAAAACAAAGCGCAAAGTGAAGCGGAAATTGCAGAAGCAAGGCCCCATGTTGGGTCCTTTTTTGATTTTTGGGAATATGTAATGGGAAAGGGATGTCGGCCCATGGGTTTACCCATGCTTAGGCCCACTTTTTTAATGTATAAATAGAAGGATAGGCAATGTAAGAAGTAGTAGATGTGATTACTTAGTGCAATTGGTAGTGCATCTATGTGATGTTGAATAAGTTCTCTGTGCGAACTGTGTAAGGCTTGCAAGGCTAAGTGAAAGTTATTGTGAGGTTGTTATAGAAACCTAAGTGTTGTAACACAAGGAAGAAGGATCTAGCGAGCTGTGTAGATCTTTTGTCCTATGCGAAGAAGGGTTTTGGAGGCTTTGTGCTTGTAACAGATTGAAGATGATAATAAAGAAGAAGATCTTGTGGATGTAGTCCTAGAGTGGGGGTGAACCACGTAAATTTGTGTGTTATGCTCTGTGCTTTGATTCAATGTGTTTATCTTTGCTTATGCTATGTGCTTTGATATATCCACTTATTCTCTGTGCTTCTTAGATATGTATTATTGTTAGATTTGATGTGTATTAGGATGCTTAGTGATGATCTACTGGATCTGAACTGGGTTACTATGGTTAAGTGCTGAAATATTGTAGATCTGAGTATACACCATGATGCTCTATGTTGTCTGCGAAGTATAATAAGTGTTGAATATTGATGAATGATCGATGCTAAGTGCTCTATAAATGATATAATCACATATCTGTGTCCCAACTAAGGTTGTAGATACCTGAGTCTTGCAACCACCCCTGCCTCTACCTTGGGTGAGACTTCATATGCTTCGCAGGTGTTGCCGAAAGGGTCGGTAGTTAGGGCTTTGTTGGTGCGCTCTTGAGCGTTGAACCCTGGGTCTGTCCCTGTGCCAACAAATGGTTCTGTTGCCTGGACCTAAAACTGTGATTGTTGGGAACTAATGAAAAGGAAGATTTGTGAAAAGATTTGTCCTGAAATTGTAAAAGATCTGTGCAAGGACCTATACCCTAGTGTGTAGTAATCCACTTGATATGAAAAGCTCTGTGCTAAAGAAGGAAGATCATATCTGAAGAAAAGAAGCAATATCTGAATGCTTTGTGATCTAAGAAAAGTTAAAGTGGAAATTTTTGAAAGAAAGAGGTCATATATGCAGAAAAGAGGTAAAATATGTAAGCTTTGTGCTCTAATAAAGGTAAGAATAGTTAATTTTTTTTTATATCTGGAAGCTTTGTGCTCTGTAGAAGTAAGATAAGTGAAATTTTTTGTTTCTAGAGCATGGATCTAGGTATGTTTGATAGATTATGTCCTAGCTTAAAACCTATGACATTAATAGATGAAAGAAAGTTTGATATGAATAGATCTAATAAGTATAATGATAGATATGTTATACCTATGGATAGAAAGAATGTCTGAACTAAAAAATGGATGTAGGATCCTAGAAAGAATTTTTTGCAGGTTAGTTATCACGATTCTAGTGCATAGTACAGAAGAGGTTGGGGATCATTTAAAAGAAAGCGAGGATTAATCCTATGTTACAGTTGTAGAAAACCAGGCCATCTAGCTAAGGAATGCCCTGGTAGAATACCTAGTTGTCTATGTTGCAAAGCTATGGACCATGAGGTATTGGATTGCCCTAGATTGATCGATAAGCTTGAAAGAATAAATCTGAATCAAGACAACCATAAGGTAGATCCAGAAAAGGCAGAAACCCAGCAAGAATCAGAGAAAGTATTAATACAGATGAAAGAAACCTTGAAGGAACATAAAGATGTCTTATTACCAGAGATCTTCAAAGAAAAGGAGCAAGTCAAAGCAAGAATAGGGGACTTCAACATTGACTGTATTCTTGATGAAGAAACATAAGTGAACATTATACCAGAAAGAAATTGGGAAGATATAGGGAAGCCTGCCATGATTCCTTCACTGGGAGGAATAGGACTATTCATAGGAAAGTTGGTGATGTTATGTGGAAAACTCGCTCAGATACCTGTGACAATCAATAGAACTTCGACATAAGAAGATTTTGAGATTATCAAATTCATTGAGGACAGTGCCTCGTTTACTATGATAGTCGTAAAACCTTGGATTGAAAGAGATCAAGCCAGACAGAAGGAAGAAGAAGAGGTTTTAGAACAGCAGAGACAAGAGTTAAAAGATTTCATGACTAAAAGGATCGCACAGTTCATAGAATAACAAGAGAATCGCTCGAAGCCATATGACACTAGAAGCCTAGATGTCGAGGACAAAGATACAAAAAAGGCTGAAATTTCTACCCCAGACAAAGAAGAAGTGATATACCTAAACCCTAAGAGAGAATCTCACCAACACGAAGTGACTATGTCCAAGGAAAATAAGAATCAAAATGGGAAGAGAATCACCGAGACGAAGCTCACTGAAAAGAAGGCTAGAAAGATAAGTAAGAAGAAGGCTAAGATCAAAAAATTACAGAATATCCTAGAGGGTACCTCGTAGTAAGACACTTTGCAGAATTAGAGCTTCGCCAGGATATCAAAACAACAACATATGCCACTTCGTCGAGGTGAAGTAATATAGTTGTTGGAAGCCAATATAACCGTTCAATTACCGCTTCGAATGGGTCAGAAAGCACTTATGGCTTGCCACTAGACCGTTAGACAACACCATAATGGACCTATGAATCAGGAAGATAATCAGGCTCCACAACCAACAGGAGGGGCATGTTAAGCCCTAATATTGGCTCATTACCCCTTAATCGGGGCATATTATATTAGTAATGTTATTTTATTTATGTCGGCTTTAGGCCATTAGTTGTAATTATACCTCC
>JZKD02S0181931.1:147101-164306 GCA_000966675.3 Picea glauca | reverse complement strand
AACCCTTATCGATCATTTCTTTCAATTGCAATTTGAGTTCCACTAACTCAGGTGTGCTCATCCGGTAGGGTGTCCTAGACACCGGCACCGCTCCTGGTGCGAGCTCTATCGAGAATTGAATGTCTCTTCTCGGAGGTAGACCCGGTACCTCTTTCGGAAACACATCTTTGTATTCTATCAGGATAGGGTGATCATCAGGGCTTAGTTTATCACCTTCGATTGTTTTCAACACCTGTATTGCATATAGGGGACACCCTTTTCGGCAATACTTTCTCATTTGCAGGGCTGATATTTGCCTCACTGAGACCGGTTTTCGGATCCCTTGGAGGGTTATCCTTTTTCCTTCTTTGCTCACACATTCTACGGTTTTATGGTAACAGTCCAGTCTGGCTTTATGGGCAGCCAGCCAGTCCATACCAATCAACAGATCGTATGATCCCAGGGGTAATACGTTAAGGGTTGTTTGGGTGGGGAATTCACCCAACATTAATTGGCAGGCTGGTATGACCTCTACTACCCTTCTTTTGGTGCCAGTGGCTAACCGTACCAACCATGGCTTGGTTTGTTTTCGTGGTTGTAGCTTACACTTATCAACAGCTCTAGGGGCTATGTAACTCAAATTTGAACCAGGGTCAATCAAAACAGACACTAGATGGTTGAAAATCATACCTTCTATTTCCACCATTGAAGCTTGGTGGTCAGCTTGGTTATTATCCAAGGCTGCATAAATCTGCGGCACATTCCCTACCACATCATTGACTATGGTAGCTTCCTGAATGTTATAAACTTTTCGACTGTTCTGTTGTCGGTGTGGACAGTCTCTCAGGAGATGCTCTTCTCCGCAACCCCAGCATTTCAGAGGCTCTCTCTTTGGGTTATTGGTCTTCACTGGTATAGGTCCATAAGTTTTATTTCCGTCCGATGAGGGAAAGTTCTGTTGTAGTACACTCCGGGCTGGAAAATTCATTCTGGGGTTCTTCTTGAAGTTCTTAAATCCTGAGGATTTGATCCCCTTTTTCTGAAATCTCGAACCACTCTTCTGTTTCCAGTCTCCACGAGACTCTGCCCGATGTCCATATTGTTCATGACAATATGTTGCCTTTCGAATAGTTTCTTCTAAGGTCTTTGGCTCGTCAAATTTAATTCGGTTCCGGTATTCCTTGGGTAGCCCACTGATGAATTGTTGCACCTTCGCCTTCTCTGCTTGATGTAGGGTACATATCTCAATAAGTAAAGGAATTTGTTGACATATTCCTCTATAGTGAGTTTCCCCAGTTTGAGTTCATAAAACTCTTTAGCCTTCTCGTCGAAATATTTTTCTGACAAATAATTCTTCTGGAAGTACTTCTCAAACTGTTTCCAGGACAGGTCCTCCTCGCGGACCCCTTTTATATTCTTAAGATCTTCCCACCAGATGGAAGATTTTCCGTTCAGATTGAAAGTGGCCACTCGGGCCTTCAAATTCTCTGAAAAATCATGGACTCTGAAATATTTCTTCAGTCCAAGTAGCCAGGCCTCGGCTTCCTCTCCCTTCTTTATCTCACCGTCGAAGGAGGGAGGTTTGGCCTTTCTGAATTCCTCAAATTTATGACCCTTGGAAGTCTTTTGCTTATTTTGTTTTCTTCGAGAATAGGAACTGATCTTGCTGCTGGAAGAGCCTTCTGAATCGCCAGCTTCCTTCTCAAAGGAATCATCTAGCACTGGTCCTTTACCTCTGGGGTGGACCTTCCTTGAGGTGCTCCTCTTAGTATGGCCACTGATACGACCATGTTTATGCATCTCGGGTTCATGTTGCATTTGTCACTGTAGGTCGGATAAGCTCTGCAGTAAAACTGCATTAATTTCAATTTTCTTTTCTTGTTCTTTCATCATCCTTTCATTGTCGGCCTTACAGCTTTGCAATTCAACCATGAGACTCCTCACAGTCTCGGCTAGATCTGGAGGGGTTCCTATTTCTCTTCTTTCGTCAGAATCTTCGTCTCTATTGTGGGATCCTTCTCCCACCTCTTGGTGAGTCACCATACTCTGCGTCTGTAAATTCCCGCGGCTGATCGTCTACTTAGGTGAAAAGACAAACGCTGGTTATTAGTCAAGAGTTAGATACATTTTAGAACCTGTGCATAAATTCATAACTCTTTCACATGCATACAGAGTCGGGTTCTCATTTCCAAGTTTTGATCTTGGATAAGAGAGTTAAGTTAGGGGGTTACTCCTCATAGGAGTGCTTCAAACGGAGCTTATGCGCAACTCGTTCATGAGCCCAGTCAGGCTGAGTGTTGTCACCATGCTCTGATACCACTTTGTCACACACCCACTACCATAATCTTTCATTGATTTCTGCAGAATCAGAGCCCCCGAATTACCTACGGAGGCCTAGCGCAAGCTAGCTCTTTCTCTCTCTTTGTTCCCATGTGATCGCGGTTCATGATCACAGGTCAAATAATCGTGGTGCCTCTTTGTATTTCACGCCTCGACGCTAAAGTGATGTTGAATCGTTCGACTCTGCAACCGTCGAACCCCGGCAGGGCTAGCAACTGGCCAATAGGGACGAATCCCTACAGGGTTAGCATGTGGCCAATAGGAACGGCCCTATCGTGCGGTTGAGTGGAGTACAGGTGGCGAGAGGGGAAACACGACACGGTGGGAGGTGTGACAGGAGACGGGTCCCACTTCACACGCCACACCATTCCGGACCCCCCCCCCCATTAAAGGAAAAATGGCAAGGGGGGTCCGGAATTCGCCTGAATGTCGTTGATCAAGGCGAATTGATCCTGACCGTTCCCAAGTTGCACGTTCGATTCCGGACCCCCCCCCAACCGCTAAAGGCAGAATAGCAAGGGGGCTCCGGAATGAAGCCTCAGCCGTAGATCTGGGCGGGTGGACTTTGGTCGTTCAGATCTACTCGCCACTTACCCTTAAGGCGCATTCGCGCCCCGGCTTAAAGTTGACGTCTCTTCCCCACATCTGACGGTCATTATAGACCCTGAGATCCTCCGAAGGAATCTCGTCCATTCATCAGGACTTAACCACATGCTAACATCTCAATATTTATAAGTCAAGATTTATCAAGGCGAGAGCCCGACCTCTTGTCAACGGAACTCCCGAATCCCCGACTCCCGATTTCCCAAAATGGGTAATCTCTCAACACGTAGCCTCCTTAAATCGGATGGTCCAGATCTGTCTCGGGGTTTCCACCATGGAAAGTCTCAATCTCTCATCACCTGGACTCCCGAGTTCGCGATTCCCGATTTCCCGAAATGGGAAATCTCACGACACGTGGTCTCCTTAAATCGGACGGTCCATATCTATCTCGGGGTTTCCACCATGGAAAGTCCCTATCTCTCGTCACCAGGACTCCCGAGTTCGTGATTCCTGATTTCCCGAAATGGGAAATCTCACGACACGTGGTCTCCTTAAAGAATACATTCCAAATCTGTCTCGGGGTTTCCACCATGGAAAGTCCCGATCTCTCGTCACCAGAACTCCTGAGTTCGCGATTCCCGATTTCCCAAAATGGGAAATCTCACGACACGTGGCCCCCCTTAAATCGGACAACCCAAATCCATTTTGGGGCTTTCGCCCTTATTCACTGGGGGTTTAACCCTCGGGTATCTCCTGACAGATCCAACGGCTGTCGGGTTTTCCAGCTAGGATCTGACGGTTCAGACAGGTTCCTAACTTGTGCATTCTCCCACGACTTCCTGGACGGGGAAAAATCAACGGCCCAGATATTCTCATGGACCTTGAGGATCTACGATTCCCAATATCCTTGCTACCCACGAAGACACAGAAAGACCAAGTGGTAAGGCGTTTAACACCCTACTTTCTCCTACCAATCTAACGGTCATGGGTGACCACAGATTTCCCGACGGGATCTCGTCCGTCGATCAACACCTATTCAGGGTTAAGGCGCTTATCTTTCTATCTTCTTCTTCTTATCTGACAGTCGTGAGTGACCACAGATCTCCCGATGGGATCTCGTCCGTCAATTCGATACTTATCAGGGATTTCTTAAGGCCTTGCGCCTTCACGTCCTCCTTCCAGGTTCTTTATGGCTTTTTCAAGAAGGGTATCTCTATGGGGAGGTTTATGCAGGGTACTACCTGCGGCAGATAAGGGTATCTCTCTCCCGAGAACCAGGCGTGAAGTATGTATTAGATCAGTATGCATATAAATAACGATTTAAGAGAACATAAGCCAGACTTAGTCTTTCCATATAAACATACAACTACCAGTACTGATCAAGATACCATACAAACATTCTTATAATGAAGTCATTCACGATTTCACAGCTTATGATCATAAATGTCAGCATACATATATTTCAAGATGTCAAAGGCAAAACACTTATCAGAAAGTAACACCAAGGGTTATGCAACTACTGAGAGGGATACTCGTTTACACCCAACCGTAGGCTCAGTGACTCCCAGCGGATTTACCACTAGCCACCCCCGAGATGAGACCACGATGTTGTGAAACTGCGTCTCTGTTTGCCAGTGACCAGGAGTGAAGGTTACTCTCCTCCCTCTCTGCTATCACTCACTCTGCATATCGCTAGAGTTCTCCTTCTCCCCTCGCGTCTGCCCCCCCAATCGCTTCTCCCCCACGCCTTATCCTCTTGCGAGGTTGCGTGTGGCGCGATTTCCCTCACGCTAGTCATGCCTGACGGCTCTACAGATGGGTTGTTCACCTCCCCATCCCTCATTAATTCCTGAGGAGCCATCTACCTACCAGCCTGCAAGACATTTAATTCAGGGCCAGCGAGCCGCTTTTGGTTCTCCGGACCAGTGAAGTCCAAATACGGTATTGATTCTTGGTGGAAGGTAACGCCACCTTTCCAGGTGCCTTCCACCACCATCGTGGTCTCTTTTTCAACACATCCCCTCTCAGCAGTCCTGCAATATAAATTCATAATGTTATTCACATTCATCGACCTTTTCCACAAGGTCCATTCACATCACATATTCACATTTCTGAGTTTGCCACAGTTCTAGCCAGTCCAGTTATTTTTACAAACTGGGGGAAATAGGGTGTTACAGGTAGCACCACCGACCGCAGTATCCTCCTCACCACTGAATAGGAAATCCTCTTACAAACTCATAGTCACCAATATGGTACACCCCCTGATCCATTACCCACCACCTCGAAATCTCCCCAGCCACCAACCAGAAAATCCTTGATGATCCCTCATCCTAACATTGAAGCTATCACCCACGTGCCTCACGCACCATTGCGCAGAAATATGCATAATCCCCATGCATGGGCCACCCATAGCTACAGTCTTATTGACGATCTCGCTCAATCACCTATTGCCACGTCATTTATGGAAGTCCTTTAGACATGCCCTTCCCAACAAAAGGCATTACTCTCACAATTAGGGGCAGTAGATCCCGCAAAAACCCGTCTAATCACATTTGACTTAGACAAAGCAGACCCTCGACTCTCATTCTTAGTTGCATTCCAAATTCCTGTCAAAATACAGAATATCATCGTTCATCGTTGCATCATTGATGAAGGTGCCTCTACTTGCATCATGTCCAAAACAGTATGGCAGCAAGTCGGTTCACTCGAGTTAATCCCATCATCCATCACCCTTCGAGCGTATGATGGTAGACCATCCCACCCAGAGGGATTGTACCAAAACGTTTCAGTGGAATTAAGGGGAAAAACAATCCTCATCGACAAAGATCATCGACGCCCAGTTGGATTACAATATCATTTTTGGCAAGAGCTACATGTATGCCATGTAGGCAGTAGCTTCATCAGACTTCCACACCATGTTATTCCCACATAATGGGAAAATTGTCACCATCGACCAACTAACCCATTATGAATCTAACCAATCCAACCATATTGATAATATCCTTCCCCTAATCCTTTCAAATTACGACCTCTTACCCATGGTTGACGTGGCCTCGAGGCTATTTCAGGATCCATCCTTTATCGGTACATACCAAGGCTTCCCTCACCCCAACACCACCACCACCAATGTTTGTGTTGTCACTACTGATGGAGTAGAGAACCTCGATCCCCCATTCATGGAGAGGTCATCATACTCTACATCTAATCCTTCCCTTCCAACCCTGATACTTCCCAACGTACTCCCCATACAGACTCCTCAGGACGGAACATTGGAGAGCCCACCACCCATGCGTCAAATTCCCACTTGGAAAATGGTCCCACAGGCCCTCACCCAAATACCCTTATTTTATCCTCCTCCAGGAGTAACAACATACCAAGTTGTTGCTACCCTCACCTTAACTAATATGATTATAGTTATCCCCGTATGGTATTTAGAACCCCTAGCCATGGTACCAAGTTTATCACTGCAACCTAAACATGCGATACCATTACCGCAACTAGTGGCACACCCACCCACTCATCCAACTAGTCATATAGTTGGGGGCACTAATATCGCCATTGATAACTCAGCTACACACCATAGGGGAAACACCACAACCCAACATGGCACATGGAAGAAGAAGGAACCTCTTCCCTCTTCCACACCACGCATACAACCCCCATGCGCATTGTGCATCACCGTTGGACATCCCACCAATATTTGCCCCACTTTACCCGAGTTGCAGAATATCATTCCAAAACCCATAAGTGTGCCGCTACTACCCACACCAGTATCCCCACTGGCCTTCTCGTAACCTTTTTCCTCCAAACCTCCCAGTTTGAGAACCAAACACGCTTGCGTTATCTTCTCTTAGTACGACCATTACACGCACCACTGTCCGACCGTCCCTCAATTTTGGGACACCCTAGTAGCAGTATGTCAAACCACATTACCCAAGTCCTCCCAACCCATCTCCTTTGTATAAATAATTACTAACATTAACTATGTTTCTACGTCAGTAAACAAGTGCATGTGATGCCCTTGCGCATTATGTTACCAGATGGATCATTACACATATTGGTGCCCTCTCATCATTGAAGGACGAGCACGCCAGAGGGGTTCCATCCCACCCATTAAACTAATAGTACAAACCCCGATGGACCAGGCTATGAACAATCCCCATCCAAGCAGTCATGGCATACCCCCTCCATGACCCAAACTTTGTCCTTCGACCCGTCTTTCCATTCCACCACAATGCAAAGACCGTACGACCCCCAAACCACACCTAACCTATGCAGGAGGTTTTGTCAGCTTACCTGGCTCTTTCGTCGCCCGAGTCTGGGCTCGTGTACTCTCGAACAGATCACCAATGTCCAATCTCACAACTCACAGATCCCCATAGAAAAAAGTACAAATGAGGTGTAAATGTGGGCCCCATGCCCATATATACACCCTTTTGCAAAACTTCCTCACCTCCCTATCAAAGCATTCGAGCTTCATTTCTCCCACCATTCGCACCTTCGAGATCCATACTTCTTTATCTTCACAACAATACTCTCGGTGGCTCATTTCAGTTTGGAGCCTCGAGGCCCCTTTTGGCGCCCTAGGCGCAGGTATGCATCACCGGTCAACATTTAATTCTCAAGCAACTGTTGTATATGCTTTATTTTCATATATGTTTCATGTCAGGTATTTGGTTTGTATGTACAGGTCCTCATTAGCAGCCTCATTCACACTGTCAGTTGTGGGCTTCCTTTGGCTCCTTTAGGTATATATTCCAAACTGGCATGAAATCCCGCCCTCTGCTCACAGTTGCATTGTCCAATTATACCCCCTGACATTTATCCCTAAGGCCCCTACGGGCGGCTCTGCAGCACCCTCACCTCCATCCATTCTGGTGTTGTCACCCGCTATCCTTCTCACCCACATGAGTTGTCCCACATATCATTTCCCTTAAACACATTGACACTCATGTTAATTAATCCCCCTTAGGATTGGGATTCCTCATAGTTTTGCATCTCAAAGAATGAACCTCATACTTATTCTCATCATTTTGTTATCCTACCCATTATGGACTCCCCCATCATATGGTTTTGATTTTAACAAATGCACCTCCACTCCATCATTTACCCTCCATTTCATCCACCACTACTTTCCCATCTACAAGTTTATCCCCCATTCATCTACCTGGTACATAAACTAACCAATGGGGCCCCCACCCTCCACCATTCTTTACTTGCGTCCTTACCGGCCAAGCCATACTTCACTAGGGCACCCGTTTCTGTACCTGTACTTTCAACCCCATTATTTATTCATTTGGTAATTGCATAAAGCATATTTCCATTCCAGCAAGTACAATATAATTTGGTCATCACAGTCGACGAAGTTTTTTCCTTGGCACACAGCAACCCATGTCACCCTTGGTTGGGGAAATTTGCTTCCCTCATTACCTTTGCAAGATATTTGTCCCTTTCCGAGCTTCTAACCATTACAGACACCCATGTCCCACATCGCTATATTTTGACCTATTTTACATCTCCTTGCAGTCTCTCCCATTCAGCGCAGTTTTACCCCATATATGGTCATCACCCTAACACCAGATCATGTTTTACGGTTTTTTACATCCATCAACAAACCCCAACCAAGGGAAGTTCTTGAATTCCCTATATTTCAAACATTGTTCATGATTATCATCCTATCCACCTTCACCAATACAATTTTTGACACTATTTTGATCAATCAATGTCAAGAATCTCTTTGCTTCTTGCAATCGTGCATCCTTCCCTGTCGACATCAACACAAGGTTCTAAGAAGGTGGCAGTATCTTGTATCTCATCCCACCATTAATGAGTAGCCTCGAACGANAGTTATTTTTACAAACTGGGGGAAATAGGGTATTACAGGTAGCACCACCGACTGCAGTATCCTCCTCACCATTGAATAGGAAATCCTCTTACAAACTCGTAGTCACCAATATGGTACACCCCCTGATCCATTACCCACCACCTCGAAGTCTCCCCAGCCACCAACCAGAAAACCCTTGATGATCCCTCATCCTAACACTGAAGCTATCGCCCACGTGCCTCATGCACCATTGCGTAGAAATGTGCATAATCCCCATGCATGGGCCACCCATAGCTACAGTCTTATTGACGATCTCGCTCAATCACCTATTGCCACGTCATTTATGGAAGTCCTTTAGACATGCCCTTCCCAACAAAAGGCATTACTCTCACAATTAGGGGCAGTAGATCCCGCAAACACCCGTCTAATCACATTTGACTTAGACAAAGCAGACCCTTGACTCTCATTCTTAGTCGCATTCCAAATTCCTATCAAAATACAGAATATCATCATTCATCATTGCATCATTGATGAAGGTGCCTCTACTTGCATCATGTCCAAAACAGTATGGCAGCAAGTCGGTTCACCTGAGTTAATCCCATCATCCATCACCCTTCGAGCGTATGATGGTAGACCATCCCACCCAAAGGGCTTGTACCAAAACGTTCCAGTGGAATTAGGGGGAAAAACAATCCTCATCGACAAAGAGGTCATCGACACCCAGTTGGATTACAATATCATTTTTGGCAAGAGCTACATGTATGCCATGTAGGCAGTATCTTCATCAGACTTCCACACCATGTTATTCCCACATAATGGAAAAATTGTCACCATCGACCAACTAACCCATTATGAATCTAACCAATCCAGCCATATTGATAATATCCTTCCCCTAATCCTTTCAAATTACGACCTCTTACCCATGGTTGACGTGGCCTCGAGGCTATTTCAGGATCCATCCTTGATCGGTACATACCAAGGCTTCCCTCACCCCAACACCACCACCACCAATGTTTGTGTTGTCACGACTAATGGAGTAGAGAACCTCGATCCCCCATTCATGGATAGGTCATCATACTCTACATCTAATCCTTCCCTTCCAACCCTGATACTTCCCGACGTACTCCCCATATAGACTCCTCGAGACGGAACATTGGAGATCCCACCACCCATGCGTCAAATTCCCACTTGGAAAACGGTTCCACAGGCCCTCACCCAAATACCCTTATTTTATCCTCCTCCAGGAGTAACAACATACCAAGTTGTTTCTACCCTCACCTTAACTAATATGACTATAGTTATCCCCGTATGGTATTTAGAACCCCCAGCCATGGTACCAAGTTTATCACTGCAACCTAAACATGCGGTACCATTACCGCAACTAGTGGCACACCCACCCACTCATCCAACTAGTCATATAGTTGGGGGCACTAATATTGCCATTGATAACTTAGCTACACACCATAGGGGAAACACCACAACCCAACATGGCACATGGAAGAAGAAGGAACCTCTTCCCTCTTCCACACCACGCATACAAACCCCATGCGCATTGTGCACCACCATTGGACATCCCACCAATATTTGCCCCACTTTACCCGAGTTGCAGAATATCATTCCAAAACCCAAAAGTTTGATGCTACTACCCACACAAGTATCCCCACTGGCCTTCTCGGAACCTTTTTCCTCCAAACCTCCCAGTTTGAGAACCAAGCACGCTTGCGTTATCTTCTCTTGGTACGACCATTACATGCACCACTGTCCGACCCTCCCTCAATTTTGGGATACCCTAGTAGTATTATGTCAAACCACATTACCCAAGTCCTCCCAACCCATCTCCTTTGTATAAATAATTACTAACATTAAATATGTTTCTACGTCAGTAAACAAGCGCATGCGATGCCCTTGCGCATTATGGTACCAGATGGATCATTACACATATTGGTGCCCTCTCATCATTGAAGGACGAGCACACCAGAGGGGTTCCATCCCACCCATTAAACTAATAGTACAAACCCCGATGGACCAGGCTATGAACAATCCCCATCCAAGCAGTCATGGCATACCCCCTCCATGACCCAACCTTTGTCCTTCGACCCGTCTTTCCATTCCACCACAATGCAAAGACCGTACGACCCCCAAACCACACCTAACCTATGCAGGAGGTTTTGTCAGCTTACCTGGCTCTCTCGTCGCCTGAGTCTATGCTCGTGTACTCTCAAACAGATCACCAATGTCCAATCTCATAGCTCACAGATCCGTATAGCAAAAAGTACAAATGAGGTGTAAATGTGGGCCCCATGCCCATATATACGCCCTTTTGCAAAAATTCCTCACCTCCCTATCAAAGCATTCGAGCTTCATTTCTCCCACCATTCGCACCTTCAATATCCATACTTATTTATCTTCACAACAATACTCTCTATGGCTCATTTCAATTTGGAGCCCCAAGGCCCCTTTTGGCGCCCCAAGCACAGGTATGCATCACCGGTCAAAATTTAATTCTCAAGCAATTGTTGTATATGCTTTATTTTCATATATGTTTCATGTCGGGTATTTGGTTTGTATGTACAGGTCCTCATTAGCAGCCTCCTTCACACTATCAGGTGTGGGCTTCCTTTGGCTCCTTTAGGTATATATTCCAAACTGGCATGAAATCCCACCCTCTGCTCACAGTTGCATTGTCCAATTATACCCCCTGACATTTATCCCTAAGGCCCCTACGGGCGGCTCTGCAGCACCCTCACCTCCATCCATTATGGTGTTGTCACCCGCTATCCTTCTCACCCACATGAGTTGTCCCACATATTGTTTCCCTTAAACACAATGACACTCATGTTGATTAATCCCCCTTAGGATTGGGATTCCTCATAGTTTTGCATCTCAAAGAATGAACCTCATACTTCTTCTCATCATTTTGCTATCCTACTCCCCCATCATATGGTTTTGATTTTAACAAATGCACCTCCACTCCATCATTTACCCTCCATTTCATCCACCACTACTTTCCCATCTACAAGCTTATCCCCCATTCATATACCTGGTACATAAACTAACCAATGGGGCCCCCACCCTCCACCATTCTTTACTTGCATCCTTACCGGCCAAGCCATACTTCACTGGGGCACCCGTTTCTGTACCTGTACTTTCAACCCCATTATTTATTCATTTGGTAATTGCATAAAGCATATTTCCATTCCAGCAAGTACAATATAATTTGGTCATCACAGTCGACGAAGTTTTTTCCTTGGCACACAGCAACCCATGTCACCCTTGGTTGGGGAAATTTGCTTCCCTCATTACCTTTGCAAGATATTTGTCCCTTTCCGAGCTTCTAACCATTACAGACACCCATGTCCCACATCGCTATATTTTGACCTATTTTACATCTCCTTGCAGTCTCTCCCATTCAGCGCAGTTTTACCCCATATATGGTCATCACCCTAACACCAGATCATGTTTTACGGTTTTTTACATCCATCAACAAACCCCAACCAAGGGAAGTTCTTGAATTCCCTATATTTCAAACATTGTTCATGATTATCATCCTATCCACCTTCACCAATACAATTTTTGACACTATTTTGATCAATCAATGTCAAGAATCTCTTTGCTTCTTGCAATCGTGCATCCTTCCCTGTCGACATCAACACAAGGTTCTAAGAAGGTGGCAGTATCTTGTATCTCATCCCACCATTAATGAGTAGCCTCGAACGACACAGAAAGAGTCATCATTTCTTTCTGATGTCATTGACCTCCATAACATTCAAACCCAACCAAGTTTCATGTTACGGTGGGTCTTACTATGCGACCATTGTCGTTTACAGTAACAGCCGAAAACCTCTGAATTTGATAGGCCATCAATGCCTCTGAGTGGTTCACCTCTCAATTCAAAGCCAGTTCAGACATCTGAACCATCATCTGTTGTTTTTTACACCCCCGAGGGCACTGCAGATATCTACTTCACCAATAGTATCAATCATCGTTATCATTTTATGGCTTCATGGCACGAGCATGGGGCATGCCCACCTCGTTTGTACAAACATTTTATTTTATGGAGAATACCTAGTACAAATATTTTTGTCCTCTCTCCCTCCAACGGATTTCTCTGACCGTCCCCTCACTACAAAGTTCTCTTGCGCTTTTATACAATGATGTCATCACCAAAAGAAACGATGATGTATTTCAGCTATACACATGCTCCTAACCTCATACATCAGGGGGCATTTGTTATTACTGAAAAATTGCTCACCACAAACATAAACAATGGATGAAGAAATAGTCAGCACAAGCACAACATACTACCAATAATTATGGAAGGACTACACTATGTTTGGCAAGATAAGCACAAAACTATGCAAAAGTGGTTCTAAATCTCTGTATGTATTCATCACAATCAACATGTGCACATCTGCACAGGCTAACATGGCGTACAACGCGCACAGTGCACAGCCTGTGTGACTAACAGTCGGAAAACCTGTGCGGATGCGAAAACGGTCCATTGATGATTTTGGTCGGGCCTGAACCATTTATGGGATGGAGTGGATCTTCCCCATACCCAAAATTTCCCCCAAATTCCTCCTTGGGATCACTGAAAGGGATGGGAGGTACATCCAAAGTTCTCTCATTCACATTTGAAACTAGTTTAGAAAAAGCTTGCCATCCTCCTATAAATAGAGGGTCATTATATGCAAAGAAGAAGAAGCAATTTGAGTATTGTTATGTTGTTCAATTTTTCTTTGAGAAGTCATCTTTCTCCTAGAACTCTTTGAGCATTCATAGCAAGTGTTGCACCTCTCTCCTCTTGAGAAGTTCAACTATCAATTATTCTCCATTGTATTTTCATTTCAGCCATTGTTAGAAGAGAGAAATCTTTGTATTTGGGGACTCAAGAGCCTTCCCAAGGAGGAAGAGGGGATTCATAAGTTCTCATATTTCTCCAAGGTGTTATCAATTCGAAGATCGGTCTCATATGGTAACTATTCCTTGTGTCTCTTTCTTGCATCAATTTTATTTGTTACATGCTTAGTTTAGTTTTATTTCTTTGTTGTCCATTTCTTGTTTTCTACTTAGTTGAACCACTAATCAACTAACAAATTGTTGTGTTGTCTTGATAGCCTAACTAGATAGTTAAGGGACCTCTTTTTGCTCGANGGGCACCCGTTTCTGTACCTGTACTTTCAACCCCATTATTTATTCATTTGGTAATTGCATAAAGCATATTTCCATTCCAGCAAGTACAATATAATTTGGTCATCACAGTCGACGAAGTTTTTTCCTTGGCACACAGCAACCCATGTCACCCTTGGTTGGGGAAATTTGCTTCCCTCATTACCTTTGCAAGATATTTGTCCCTTTCCGAGCTTCTAACCATTACAGACACCCATGTCCCACATCGCTATATTTTGACCTATTTTACATCTCCTTGCAGTCTCTCCCATTCAGCGCAGTTTTACCCCATATATGGTCATCACCCTAACACCAGATCATGTTTTACGGTTTTTTACATCCATCAACAAACCCCAACCAAGGGAAGTTCTTGAATTCCCTATATTTCAAACATTGTTCATGATTATCATCCTATCCACCTTCACCAATACAATTTTTGACACTATTTTGATCAATCAATGTCAAGAATCTCTTTGCTTCTTGCAATCGTGCATCCTTCCCTGTCGACATCAACACAAGGTTCTAAGAAGGTGGCAGTATCTTGTATCTCATCCCACCATTAATGAGTAGCCTCGAACGAAACAGAAAGAGTCATCATTTCTTTCTGATGTCATTGACCTCCATAACATTCAAACCCAACCAAGTTTCATGTTACAGTGGGTCTTACCATGCGACCATTGTCGTTTACAGTAACAACCGAAAACCTCTGAATTTGATAGGCCATCAATGCCTCTGAGTGGTTCACCTCTCAATTCAAAGACAATTCAGACATCTGAACCATCATCTGTTGTTTTTTACACCCCCGAGGGCACTGCAGATATCTACTCCACCAATAGTATCAGTCACCGTTATTATTTTATGGCTTCATGGCATGAGCATGGGGCATGCCCACCTCGTTTGTACAAAAATTTTATTTTATGGAGAGTACCTAGTACAAATATTTTTGTCCCCTCTCCCTCCAATGGATTTCTCTGACCGTCCCTCACTACAAAGTTCTCTTGCGCTTTTATACAATGATGTCATCACCAAAAGAAACGATGATGTATTTCAGCTATACATATGCTCCTAACCTCATACATCAGGGGGCATTTGTTATTACTGAAAAATTGCTCACCACAAACATAAACAATGGATGAAGAAATAGTCAGCACAAGCACAACATAATACCAATAATTATGGAAGGATTACACTATGTTTGGCAAAATAAGCAAAAAACTATGCAAAAGTGGTTCTAAATCTCTATGTGTATTCATGACAATCATCATGTGCACATCTACGTAGGCTAACACGGTGTACAATGCACACAGTGCACAGCCTGTGTGACTAACAGTCGGAAAACCTGGGCGGATGCGAAAACGGTGCATTGATGATTTTGGTCGGGCCTCAACCATTTATGGGATGGAGTGGATCTTCCCCATACCCAAAATTTCCCCCAAATTCCTCCTTGGGATCACTGAAAGGGATGGGAGGTACATCCAAAGTTCTCCCATTCACATTTGAAACTAGTTTGGAAAAAGCTTTCCATCCTCCTATAAATAGAGGGTCATTATATGCAAAGAAGAAGAAGCAATTTGAGTATTGTTATGTTGTTCAATTTTTCTTTGAGAAGTCATCTTTCTCCTAGAACTCTTTGAGCATTCATAGCAAGTGTTTCACCTCTCTCCTCTTGAGAAGTTCAACTATCAATTATTCACCATTGTATTTTCATTTCAGCCATTGTTAGAAGAGAGAAAGCTTTGTATTTGGGGACTCAAGAGCCTTCCCAAGGAGGAAGAGGGGATTCATAAGTTCTCATATTTCTCCAAGGTGTTATCAATTCAAAAATCGGTCTCATTTGGTAACTATTCCTTGTGTCTCTTTCTTGCATCAATTTTAGTTGTTACATGCTTAGTTTAGTTTCATTTCTTTGTTGTCCATTTCTTGTTTTCTACTTAGTTGAACCACTAATCAACTAACAAATTGTTGTGTTGTCTTGATAGCCTAACTAGATAGTTAAGGGACCTCTTTTTGCTCGACCAAGTGACAAAAAGAACCCAACACTTCTTGATTTCTCCTTTACATTCTGAACTTCTTCATCAAGTTAAGCTTTGACTCCATTTTCTCAAAAGGCAAGGCACTAGGTCTTGTTTGTCTTCTCACTTCATCGCCTAAAAACAAAAATAACTTCATTCTATAAATATGATTTTACTATCAGCTTTACAAAGTAAAAATTTGTAGTCTTATAGGGAAACCCCCCCTTGTGTCGAAAGAGAGATGACCTCAAGTGGGGAGGACAACCACTAAGGTGACGATGGGTGGTGTTTTCATGTTCCCCTAAGGTTTGTACGTGGGTGATTAAACTTATCTTTGAATGTAGATCTTGAAGGTAGAACTCATGAATCTTGCTCAATGAAGCATAACAATGATCACAATGCTCCATGTTGATCCCAAGAACTTTGTGAACACCTACATATCAATGTCAAGGGAATATATTCCCAATAGATTGCAAACAAACCTACATATCAATGTCAAGGAAAGAGAATCCCAATAGATTGCAAACAAAGTATGAAGAACAATGCTCCACATTGCTTCTATAATCCTCTCCAATGATGAATAAGGATTACATGGGAGATGAAAATATCTCCACCAACTTCTGCTTGAACTCACATTGAAGGTTTTTTACTAGACAAAATTGAACTCACATTGAAGGTTTTGTACTAGACAAAATAAGCATGGGTGAATTCATAATGGTGAATTGGAGGGGTTGGTAGATTCAAGTTAATGTCGCCTCTATACTTTTAGAGACTTATAACCACCCCCCTCCCTTCTTACCTTATAACCTTTACCATCATGGAAACATAACTAAGAATTATACCCCTATGCTTGGAGTGAGCTTCTTTGGGATAAATTCTTTTGATGGTGCTTTCTAAGGTATGTTATTTACAGGTCATCTCACCATTTTCGATATAACGTTTTTCTTATAATGATTCAGACCATGAGATTTCTATGCAAGTGAGAAAACATATCCAAGTATATGTGGTAAAAAATTCAGCTTGTGAGTCATTGTATTTTGGGAGTTACACTCCGTGGAAAATAGGGTTTATGGTTAGTCCTGAAACTAGTCAAAATCAGGTGTTTCGGGTAAAAACGTCATAACTTCTTCATAACAGATCCAAATTTAGTGAGAAAAAATGTGTTAATTAGGGTACAGTATGTAGTATGTTTTGCAACCATTTCAGAGAAATTCATCAAAAATTTTGTGCGGGGCACGCTCTACAAGGTCGCTCTCTAGAATAAGCCATAATTCAGCAAGGTATGTCATTTTTGCTATAACTCCTTTTCTGAGAGGTTCCAAGTAGTGACACTTGGAG
>JZKD02S0181931.1:114690-133269 GCA_000966675.3 Picea glauca | reverse complement strand
TTTACGAGAGTAATCATCAATGAATGATACATAATATACATACCCGCTAATGGAGGATGATGGCATTGGGCCACACACATCTGAATGGATGAGTTCTAGGACTCCTTATGTCTTATTGTCCCTCTTCAGAAACAGGTTCTTGATATTCTTCCCTTGTGCACATCCATTGCATACACCTTTATGGTCCCCTTTGAGTTCTGGTAAACCTGTGACCGCTTTGCATATGTATGGTAGTGCCTTGTAGTTTATGTGGAATAACCTTCTATGCCAAAGTTCACATGAGTTTTCAATGGTGTGGGTCATGGCAGCCTCTGAGTGACCCTTTAGTTTATACAAGCCATTTTCTTCATTTCCAATGATGATTGCTTCATTTAAGGTTTCTCCTTTAGCCCACATAAGAACTTCTCCATATATAAAGGCAAATATGAAGCCTTTCTTCTCTAAAGATGAAATTGAGAGTAGGTTCGTCTTCAAGCTTGGTACATATAGTATGTCCTTCATTTTTAGTGAATTCCCTAAATTCAGTTTATGGTTTGATTCTCCCACTCCCTTGATGGGATATTGGTAATCATCACCAAGTGTCACTTTCTGAGAAAACTTATTTTCTGAGATACAAGAGAGAATATTTCTTTGTCTCGTCATGTGCTTGGATACACCACTATCAATGATCCAAGTGTCATCTCCATGTGTTATATATCCTGAGAGGGATGAGATCAAGACATGGTCTTTGATCTGCTCTCTTATCATCTTTGTGGGTGGCTCCTCATCTTCGACTACATGGGCATGTAGCCTGTTATGTTTTCTCTTGTATTCTTCTCATATGGCTGGACAAAACTTTGCAATGTGTCCCATATTGTCACAATGATAGCATTTTACAGATGAGTAGTCTCTTTCCTTTCGTTGTCCTCTCTTCTGAAATCTCCTTGGATGAGATTCTTTATGATTGAATTTATTTGATTTTTGAGGCTCTTTATGAGTCTCCTTTTAGAAGTAGGCTTTCTTCCTTCCTCCTTTGGTGTGAGTAGCTAGGGCTTGATCATCATCCCTTGCTAGTAATTCTTCTCGATTCGTTACTCTTGTTTCTTCTTGGATGCATTCTTCCCATAGACTGTCAAACTTTAGTTTCTCCTTTCTGCTACATATCGTCTGGATGAAAGCATCCCAAGGTCTTGTGAGACCATTTAGGGCCATAATTATGAGTTCGTCTTCATCTATGGTATCCCCAATAGCTTCTAGTTGTTCTTTGAATTATGAGATTCTGGAGAAGTATTCCTGAAACATTTCTCCTTTCTGCATCCTTGTATTCTTCAGTTGAGTTCTAAGATTCATCTTTTGGTTTATGTTCTTTCCTTCATATATTCTGGTCAAGGCATCAAACATCTCTTTCGAAGTCTTATTGGATGACACATAAGGAATCAGGTGGTCTTTCATTTGAATCTGTAATGATTCTTTTGGCCCTTATTGTGTCCTTTTGATGCTTTGCCTTTTTTGCAACATCGTCGGGTTCCAGTGCTTCTTCTTTGACGAATCTTGCTAGATCATTCTCCTCAAGAATGAGGCCAATCCTATACTTCTAGGCACAGAAGTTTTTCACTCCTTCTAACTTGTCAACAAACTTAACACTTGCAGACATCTTTACCTGGAGTTAGGAAAATGACCGAAAAATGAAAGTGCTCAAAATAAAAAACTGAACTTACTAGGAGGTGCGCTTGGCTGAGGCGAGCATCCTGGTGTGTTTGGATCTGAGAAAATCCAACTTTTTATCCTTCAAATCTGATCTACAGATTTCTGGACTGGTGCTTCTGGTACACTGGTTTTTTGGTACTTCTGGTACACTGGTTTTTTGGTACTTCTGATACTTTGTGAAACTAGGATTTCACTTTCCGAGAGATCCAGCCACTGAAAAGGTGCACTGAGAGTGCCAAACTGATCCTTAGGGGAGGGTGCACTTTTATAGATGGTTTCGGGGCTAAAAAGCATCACCATCGAAAAGTCCTAATTTTCATGTACGGTAACAGTGACATTTTTCACTTGTAAAAGATGCTTCCTTCAGCTTGGCTCTGAAACCATGTTAATTTTTAAGCCATTATTATAGATTTTTTCATTTCATTAGATAACAATAGCATAATCCAAGAGAGAAATACACAATCACAAGAGACACAACATTTATCCTGGGAAACCCTCTAGGGGAAGAAAACCCAGCAAAACTTCCTTAATATAGATAGCCAATACAATGCCAAGAGATCTCTTAAGATAATACAGAAAGTCCTCTCCTATATATGCGCCACTCTCTCTCTCCTTCTTCTCCGGTAGCAGATATGAACTTGTCTCTCAAAATGAGCAAGTGAGTTGTGTCTAAGTGAGGTGCTAGCCTCCTTTATTTATACAAGTCTTACACATGTGAAGTGTCTCTTCACTGGCAGGGCCAAATTCTCAAAATGGGTGGGTAAACCCACCTTTATTATATTTCTGGGTCTCTTTAATATCTGTTGGGGCCAACTTCTTATTCTGCCTATTACAATTGTCTTTTGACCAATCCGCAAAAGGGGATTTGGTCCTATTACAATAACCAACATGATCAATCCATAATGGGGATTGATCCTATGAATAATATATCAATAATAATAAGAATACTCTTTGCAGTTACATTATTTCAACACTATTCACATGGCTTAACGATATGAGAGGGTTTATGGACTCAAATTTGACTCACACACCCACTTTTTTCCATCATCAATTCATCGTGTAAACCATAAAACCTATTTTTCTTTCTAAGTACACAAATTGGTTGACACAAGTTTTAAGTAATTTGCATCAGCCTTTCTTCATTTTTCTTTCAAGTTCTACATTTTATATACAATGTATGTGTTTCATAGTTGTGATGAAAAATACCTCTTTTTCATTCATTATTTAATCAACAACATAAAAATATGCCCTTGCAGTACTAGGATCATCCTCCTTGATTGCATCCTACTATACCTCATATTGGAAAAATGAGTCCTCCATCCTTCCAGTGCAATCCATTACCCACAATAATATTTATCGGGGGTCTTTGCTTGACATGTGTCCAACTATTCATTACAATTAAACATCTTGTACTTACTAGTTCATTTAATGTCTTCCAGAAACTCCTGCATCTTTGATACCCTCTTCTAACATTGTTATTCTTAATTTATTGTAACAAGAGGGAATATATCTAGGTATATCATTTATGATTTTCTTTGTAGTAAGGAGAAAAAGAAACAATAAATGTTATTCCATTGGCTATCATAATGTCAGCAATTGATTTATCAACCTCCTTAATTAATTTCATATTATGTATTCCCATCAAATTTTTAGTTCCTAAAGATTGTACAATGTGCAACACTAATATTATTTAAGGAGATCAGTTGGACAATGTCTTGAACCAATCTAGTTATTGTATTAAGTCATAATTACTAAATAAGCAAAAATTCACAAGGACTACCATATATTCATTTATCATGGATATTTAAATATGATTATTTAAATCTTCACACACCAAGTGTTTGACTAATATACCTAAAAATAGACCATCGATATTGTTATTAAATGGTCAAGAGACCACGAAGACTTTCATTAAATGATTAAGAGGAAGACTATTTCATTAAATGATCAAGAATATTTTTTTTCTTCGTTTCTTAGGGCTAATATTTCCTACACCATTCAATTCTTTTGCAAACATCCCTTTGGTTAATGACATGACTAATATAAACTCCTCGCTTGTGATTCCTTACAAAAAACCAACAAAATGAGAAGGAATCATAAGGATCTATTTGGGATGTAGACTATATGGATTCCTATTCCCAATGGGGAAACAATGGTATGGATTCCAACATGCAGTAGGATGATAACTTAGGGAAACCCATGTAGGTGGCATACTGCCACCGAGCAAGGGATAAATGCGATATGGATGGCATAAACTCCTTGTTTGACTAATATACCTAAAACAAGACCACCAAATTTGTTATTAAATGGTCAAAAGACCATGAATACTTTCATTAAATGATTAAGAGACCATGGAGACTATTTCATTAAATGATCAAGAATCTATTTGTTTCTTTGTTTCTTAGGGATACTATTTCCTACACCATTCAATTATTTTTCAAACATCCCTTTGGTTAATGACATGAAAAGAGGGAGAGTTGGGCGTCATTATAAGGTTGGTAGTTGTGAAATTCAAATTATCAAATAAACTAATTATAAAAAAGGGTTCATTAATGTCAAGTTTGGAAACCCTTCTAAAACACAAGATTGATGGCCCACCATATAAGTTTGCCTATTTGATTCTAAGATCATTTTCTAAAATGGATCAATGGTCCACCATTGTTTTCATATTTTCCTTTCATAGCATTTCTTGTTGTTTTCCTATATGCCTCACTTCATCACAATTTAATTTAGATGTTCCATTTCTTATTGAAGATTCTCAATTTAGTTTGTAGGAAACTTGATCAATTGTAAGCGAGTCAACTGGTTTGACCGACTTGCATTGCAAGTTCAGGAAAATAACATTTTGAAGCCTCCATATATATGAGTTACCCTTCCAGGGTCTACTTTAAATTATACACAATTGAGAGTTCCATCCCTCCTTAATGCTAGTTTGTTGTCCATCTTGATAGTGAATAATTACTGCTTGTGAAGCATGATCTCTTATGAAAATATAGAAGAATTAATGTTCTTTGTGAGCTTATTTTGTTTAAATAAGACGAGTAATAATTAATGCATGTGTCTTCCTTTTCACTAAAACTTTTCACATGATAAGAGGTTATTTTTCTTGAGGGACTATGTTGCAGAGAAAAGGGAATTCCTATTTTGGTGTTGTCAAGGATGGGAGAGAAGAGTTCTTGTTGGTGAAAGGTTCATTGTGAACTCTAGAGGAGATTCCATTGTGAGAAATTGAGGTAGATATCTAATATAGTTATTTTATAAGCACTATGGGATGGTCTATGTGTGTGAACTAGAAACAATAGCTAGATGTTTTCCCTTGTGGTCTCACAACCTTGGCTTGGTGGTGGAATCTACAATAAATGCCTATGGCTAGGCATAAAATCGCTTGTTTGTAGCTAGTTGGAGGTTAAATTTCCAAAAACAATTATTTAATCTTAATATATGTTTCTTTTTATGTTATGTAATCCAGTATTGGTGATAAAATTAATGCAATTGGAATTTAGATGTGAAAGTTTTGCATGTGACATGGGTTGGTCCAAAAAATAGTGATTTTTCTTATTATAAATGATTTTTGGGCTAAGAAGCCATATACAAGGCCCTAAACTATAAGACATGCTTTATAGAAAGGACGTTTTTTCCTGAGGGTGCAGGAATACAATCCAAATTTTTAGGAGTAGGTGTAAAAATGATGGCCCTTATGTCCCAAGCCCTAGTTTAAGGCTATAAACCATTGAGTGTTCCCTTAATCCATATATATAGGGCCTAATTATGGATCTACATGGCCTATTTTTGGATTTACAAGGATTGATTGTATCTTTAGGGCTTAACGGGTATCCATATGTCCTAATTAAAGATATTTGTGGCCTAATTATGGATCTCCAACACATGATTAGGTATATATAAAGAATAATTAGGGAATTAAAGGGTCTTGTTTGTTTTCCTCCTAGTCTTCTTTGGGATTCTTTCTTCTTCTACTTCATCCTCCTCTTATTGTCGGTGTTCCTTATGAAAGTCCTTTTAGTCCTTGTAGGATTGATCTCCAACACTCTTGATAACTTAAGAAATATCCGTTGTGGTTGGCCATAAGGAAATATAAATATGGTGAGAAAATAGTGAGGAATGTATGAGTGCAAGAAAGGTTTCCTGAACTCTCTAATGGAATTCTAGAAGCTTAAGTTTACTCTTTTTTTCATTTTTTAAATACATCCCCATGGCCTAATTTTACAAGAGAATAATAGAATCTCAACCTTGAAGTAGTTTCCATGTGAACTCCCTTCATGTATTAATGATATTTCATAAAATTAGTGTGCATTATGGAAGACTAAGTCATTGGAATTTATGAAGACCGAGGTCTAAACAAGTCCACACATACCCCCTGCATTTCCTAAATAAATATGATCAAAGTGAATGAGAAAATCAGCCCCAAGTGTTGCAGTTGAGTAATCATCAACACAACATGCTCCATGCTTGACTCCACCAATGTTTCCAAGTCAAAAATAAGCTACTTCAAAGGCTTTTGCATAATGTTCCTTTATGCCAAGATGGTAAATCTTGTTTATCAAGCTTTTCCAATTCCTCTGTAAATAATTTTCAAGGAATCCTTGCTACCTTTAAGATCTGACACCAAGACACTTCCATAAAAAACTTTGCATTTTGATGATTAAATACTCAACTTTGGAGGTTTGTTTTGATTGTTGGGTGCACAACATTTGAATACAAATCCCCTTTGAAACCTAAGTGATCTCCTCTAACATATGTACATTGATATTGACACTTGCATGTTGAGGTTTGAGCACTTTATTTGTGTTTAAGATTTAGCACCTTTTTATTTCCCTGTGTGCATTTATCCCACATTTCTGGTGCAAACGAGATTCATTGTGTTTATATGCACGAGCCTTTCATTTCTTGTTTGACGTGCTGAGAAAATAATGCCCCTTGTGGGCTCATCCCTTGCGACTTGTGCTTGAATTGAGCATTGGATTTAGTGTTGAGTTGTGTTGTGTTAGGTGATTGACTCAACATTTGGCTTGAATGCTTGACTTGGAGATTGGGCCTTCGAGACCAATAATTTTATAAAACATAATGAAGCACTATTAAAGGCCCAAGATCATAATAATACTATAAAATCAACCCCCCCCCCTTTTTAATTATTTTCCAAATTCATAAATACTTTTCCCAAATGAATCTGGAGGTTTTAACCTTTAAAAACAATGCACTCAATCCCAAACATAACACCATCACCTTGCAAAATCCAACTTGGCCAAAATTGTAATTTTTTTACAAAAAATCACATGTGCTAACACATATAGTATAAATAGATCATGTTTTTCTCACCCAAATGTCATGAAAACAAAATATTGTTGAGAGTGAGAAAAGCATCTGAGTAGAAAGGATTGTCTAAAAACTAGTAATGGATAACACTTGCAAAATAATTAAAAACCACAATGTGAGGTGTTAATGAGGCGAGTATACCCATGCTCATGAAGACGTCTCAACAAAGTTCAATATAGGATCATGGGACACATAGTATCTATTGGAACTTAGCTCTGCATCGCGTCCTTACCCTTTCTATTCACCTATAACATCTTTTTAAAGCATGATTCTTTGTTTTGTTCTTGCTAAGTTATTCTCCACGTTTTAATTTTTCTCTTTAATTGATTCTTTGCGCCAACCTTTCATTTTCTTGAGGGGTAATTGCATGTCATTGATTTGGTTTGAAATACATGTCATCAAAGTTACCACTAATAGAGCATGTAGCAGGTCAATCAAGTATGTTGTATGCACAGGGAACAACCATGAGCAAAAAAATGTAGCATTCAAAGGCAGTCGATTTTGGGCTCATATGGTGGGAACAGATAGGTTAAAATTGCAACGATCGAGATCCAACAGGCCACTCAGATCGATGGTTTTCGTGCATTTGGGGTTTTCAGCATCGTGTGAGGTTTAACAACAAGCACATATCTCTAAATTTTCAGAGCCCCGAAGTTTCGAAGTGCCGAAGTTCCGGAACCTCGAAGTGTTGGAGTGGGCCCTCACTACCACGTCACCCCGGGTCCATACTACTCCAGGAGGTTTTCAAATGCAGCACTACAGGTCTCTCGAAGTTTCAAACTTCTGAAATCCTTTAATGATTAAAGTATTAATCTTGGGTTAATAGGTATTATATAAGAATAGATTAGTGACTTCGTGAGATTAGCATTCCGGGAGATTTAGATACAGAGAAAACCCAGTTCTCTGGAGCTCTAGAGTGCTGAAGTTCTGAAGGCACGTGGAACTCATCAGTCCCTCTCTTTCATAACACATCACTTCAGGACCGAACCACTTCAGGGGATTTCCATGCTTTACATCCAAAGACTCCTGAAGCCTGAAGTGTCAAAGCATAGGGCCCACATCCGTGGAGACACGTGGTTTCCATCTGGCCCTAACACATGGCTTCCATTTGGACTTGACATGTGGAACTCATTTCTGGTCATTTGGGTCCCATCATCCGCTCATTTTTTAGTGACACATGTCACTCACCTTAGGTGACACATCAGCAACCATGAGATCATATGATATCAGGCCACCACGTCACCTCGCCAGTTCGTTCTTCAGGATATTCCAATCCAGAGCAAGCACAGAGCCTCGAAGTCCCGAAGTGTCGAACCGTCGAAGTCCCGAAATGATTAAGGTTAAAGGTAATCTCAGGTTAATAAGTTATTAATGTTGGTTAACGACTTCGGGGGATCTTTCCTCCAGAGGATATGCATCCTCTACACTTCCAAACCTCCGAATGTCGAATTTTCGAAGTGGATCACCCACATTTATTGCATATTTGAAAGGTTTAAAAGGTTTCTCCAAACTAGGAATGGGGAAACTACACGTCCATATTCCAGAAAAGCGCAACACGACTTTCTTTCTTCCTCAAAAGGATAAGTGGGGGAAAGACATGGCTACACTTCCAGTTGTCTCCAGTGGCCTCCAACAGCGCATGTGCATGCCCTGATCGATACAGAATTTAGTTCGGTCTCTCTTGGTCATTTATGTCAGATCTCATTTCGCTCCAGTGCATGCATCAATCCAGTTCCATTGCTAGTAGTGGTTTTCAATTGTTAAGTTCAAGAATTTTTTAGTTTAAAGGCATAATAAGTGGTCTTCTATGTGTGATAAGAACCACTCATTTTTGTTAAGTCAAGTTTGGAGTATTCATTAACATACTCCGACAATGTGTTTTAGTTAAGTTAATAAGTTGTTTTACAGCCGAGGTGTAGACATAAGCCAAAGTTCCACACTCGTCAGGGGCCTCTGCATTTCTGATAAATATGCAGTTTTTGTATGTTTTGGGGGTCAGGAGATTGTTTTAGGAAAGGATATCAATACATCAGGTGGTTGAACATATTCTATGCATAGGATTAAATCTCTCTACCTGGTGAATATACTTTTGATGACAGTGTTTTTGTCCAAATCTTCATGTGTTTTTATCTTATATTGAATGCATTTTTTGATATGTGTGAAGTACATTTCATTTCCTTCAGCTATTGTATAACTTATCTTTACTAATATACAACCTGAAAAATAGCTAATTCTTTGGTGGAGATTCGTTCTATTGCAACCTATGGGAGTAATTGTGTTTTTAATACATGTTTAATGTCTTGAAATGATATTTTAAGTATTAAACTTCTTGCAACAGATTATTCATTGAGTGGTTTGTTGTTTCCCTCTATTTTTACCTCTATTATTTCACTTGTATGTCATTAGTGTGCCACCAGCCAAGGAGGACTCTCATCCGTAGCATTTTTCCAGCCCAAACGTGCTCTTGTCTTGGTAAACCATCCCTCTAACTGACCAACAAAATTTTAAAAAGAACCATTCTAAACTTGAGGTGGCCTAGTTTTTCTCTTTAGCAGTCAAGTGCAGATTTTAAGACCAACATATTTTGGCGTTGTTGTTGGGGAACAGAGTAATGAAATATATTTCCATGGGAGAATGAAAACAATCTGATCTGATCTTTGATGGTGAACAAAGACCAGACACATTTAGACTGTAGATCATTCACCTAGAGACTCCATGGTTAAAGAATCCAGTGGCGACTCCATGGTTTTAAGAAGTCATATTTTCGGATGGAAGCCATCTTGGCTCAGAGGTTTTCTCCTTTTAATTTCTCTGTTGTTCCTAGTTTTCCAAATGTTGTTCCTACTATTGATGAGTGGGGTGATTTATTGCCCAGATTTAGAGAACATAGAGATGACAACCCTGCTGAGCATTTGCTTGAGTTTCAAGAACTCATGCATTAGTAGGGAATACATCATGAGGATGTATTAATGAATATGTTCATGTACTCATTAGAGGGATATGTTCATGAGTGGTATCGATCCTTGCCCCTTGCTAGCATCTCCTCCTTGGATCAGTTCCATGTTGCATTCAATAAGCATTGTAAAAGGTTTTTTCCAACTGATTTACTTTTTGAAAATTGTTGTGAAGAATTTGGATATCATATTCGACAGTCACTTATTAGTTATTCTAGTAGTGAAAATAAAAGGGATTTTTCCATTGAGGAAGTGGAGGAAGATTCGGTTATATATGAGTCTTCTTCTGATTATTTTATTCAAAAAGATGATATTGGGAATTACATTAATGATGAAATTGATGATAACAAGGCTTTGGATACATCTTGCATTATTCTATGTGCCTCAATTAGTCGTTATTATGATACATCTATTGTTCTATGTTATCATAAAGATTTTATTAACTATGAAGAAAGTAATGTTGAAGGTCGCGAGCAAGTTGTTCCCCTTCCTTCTGAAATTGTTGAGCAACAGGAAATCTATAAGTCTGGAGATGACATCCTGGAGCTAGAACAAGGAAAAACCAACATTGCATAAGACATACCCATTCATTTCAAACAACAAGATGAGTAGTATCAAGAGTGTTTTGCTACCCTTTAGTGTTGTGAATCACACGACTTTCATGAGTTGTTTCAATGAGGAAAGGAGCAGCTCAGTCTTGTTTATAATTCAAATCTCACACAACAACAACTTTGTCTTCTCAACCATTTGGAGGCTTTGCATGAGTTTTGAGATCCAATAACGAGATGGATGGATTCTTATTTTTCCAAAATCTCAAATGTGGTAAGTTTTAGCATGCTCATCTTTTGCAGATGTGAGTACGAGATGCCTGCTAATTTTTTATTGCATATGATATATCCTCTTTTGATTATTCTAAACAGGGACATGCACCGAGTTATGGTTCTCAGTCAAATTGTTTCTTGGTTTCACTGGAAATCTGATTACACATGATTACTTGGTTTTCAACTGAATAGAGTAGGTAGTAGGAGAATAAGCTCTTAGTTCAAGCAGTTAATTTTCTAGTTCATAGTTTGTTTCATTATGTTGGCATTTTCAGTAGTTTGCATGTAGATCAGCAATAAGACTCCATAGTCCAACAAAGGCACTGGGGTGTAGTTGTAGTTTTAAGTTTCATATTGAATAAGACTCCATAGTCCAACAAAGGCACTGGGTGTAGTTGTAGTTTTAAGTTTCATATTGAATAAAGACTTCATATCCCAACAAAGACACTGGGGTGTAGTTGCAGTTTTAAGTTTCATATTGAATAAAGACTCCACAACCCAACAAAGGCACTGGGGTGTAGCTGCAGTTTTAAGTTTCATATTGAATAAAGACTCCATATCCCAACAAAGGCACTGGGGTGTAGTTGCAGTTTTAAGTTTCATATTGAATAAAGACTCCATAGCCCAACAAAGGCACTGAGGTGTAGTTGCAGTTTTAAGTTTCATATTGAATAAAGACTCCATAGCCCAACAAAGGAATTGGGGTGTAGCTGCAGTTTTAAGTTTCATATTGAATAAAGACTCCATATCCCAACAAAGGAACTGGGGTGTAGTTACTGTTTTGAACTCCATATATGCATGGCTAAGAGACAGCGGCAGAGATACGTGGCTAGTAGACAGAAATAGAGGTAAGAAAAGGGAGGTGGGAGCATTTTATTGAATTCAAAGGCACTGATCTGTTGTTCTTAGCACCTCACAGGGAAGTTCTATCCCTGGTTGGATCCAATGTTGGAATTTAGGTCTGCATTGTGTCCTTACCCTTTTGATTCACCTATAACGTCTTCTTAAATCTCAATTCTTTGTTTTGTTCTTGCTAAGTTATTTTCCACATTTTAATTTTTCTCTTTAATTGATTATGTGCGGCATATTTTTGTTTTATTAAGGGGTAATTGCATGCCATTGATTTGGTTTGAAATACGTGTCATCACATTTACCACTAATAGAGCATATAGAAGGTCGATCAAGTATGTTGTATGCATAAGGAACAACCATGATAAAAAAAATGCAACATTCAAAGGAAGTCAATTTTGGGCTCAGATGGTGGGAACAGATATGTTAACATTGCAATGATGGAGATCCAACAGGCCACTCAGATCGACGATTTTTGTGCATTCAAGGTTTTCAACATTGCGTGAGGTTTAATGACAAGCATAGATCTCCGAAGTTCTGGAGCCCCGAAGTGTCGAAGTTCTGGAGCCTCGAAGTGTCGGAGTGGGCCCTCACTGCCATGTCACCCCGAGCCTGTACTACTCCTGGAGGTTTTCAGATGCAACACTACAGGTCTCCCGAAGTTTTGAACTCCTGAAATCCTTTAATGATTAAAACTTTATCATCATATGGGAGAGATAATAGTTGGGGGACTCCTTGTTGGTTCTGATGATTCTGCAGTTGATTCGGATGTTTCATATCAAGATCTAGTCCTAGCTTCATTTTAAGTTAGAGAGCAAGACCTAGAAGAATGAGAAGCAAAGATAGAGCCAAGAGCAGAGCCTATTGCATCATAATCAAGGGTAGGTGCATCAGTCAATTATGTTGATCCACTTTATTACATTGAAACATCACCAACATCACAAGTAGTTAAATAATCTAGAGGGTGATTAAGTGAACTCTCGACCAGTCCCCGACCAAATAAGTAAATTGATTTGCCTAGTAAAATTCCTCTCCCCTACCCCTACCCCTACCCCTACATTTGAGAGCCTGGGTCAATTATGCCTACACAATTATTATTGCTTGATGATGGCCAGTTGGTCAACCTATCTTGTACCTACCATGCCAGAATATGTGGGTGATGTAATCCAACATCCCTAAAAAATAGGTCTCATTGAGCAACAACATCGAATTGGAATAAGTTTTTTCATATTTTCAACCAACCAAACCACAAACATGATGGGATAGAAAGGCAGAGATAGATGGATATATCTTTGGATTTCTATTCCTCTTCCATTTTATTCCCTTTCCCTCATCTATAGCTACTTACTTATTTCCGATAACTACTTATATTATTCCCTCCCAATAGCTAGAATTCTCTGGGGGGTCATGGACACTAGCCTAATATCAACCGTACTCCCCCTTCCTTTTTCTTCTTTCATTCCCTAGACAACAGACACAAGGTCCTTTATAGTTGGAAAGTTTCTTCTTCCTCGATGCCCTTGCCTAACAGTACATAGTCTGGGCCTCTGATGCCAGAGCTAGCCACTTCCCAAGCTCCTCGAGTTTCAGGACGTCGTCTTGTCCTTCCTTTGGCCCGATCCGATCAGAGAGGAAAACTAAAGAACTAATAAGCTATATAAAGAACTATCTAACTAATAAACTAACTCTTTGTTTCTTTAAGGGAAGCAAGCCACTATGAAAGATCATCACCCACCTGAAATATATAAAGAGAATGTGCATCTTTCAGTTTCATTCAGGGCCTCGATTGAGCACCATAAATAAAGCACATGCCAACAGAACTCAGCAAAATATAAATATGGATGACAATGTTCAGTTGGTTTATTACTCGGAATATTCCCTCTCCGAGGATCGTTGTTAGGACAGGATATGTATCTCTATTTGTACTTGAACTTGAATTTCCAATGAATGATTCTGGCTCTGACTTTAAAGGTGAGGATGCTTACTTCTCTCCTGCACCTATATTTCCTTCCACCTTGACTCATATGATATATAATTATTCATGGAAATTTCACTACCGGGTCATGCGTTCTCTCTCTTTTGTCATGGTCACATGCATGCTATTGTTTGTCATTTTCTCTCTACATAGTCCTATAAGAAGACCGTGAATGCATTGCACTTGTAGCAAGATATCAAGGAAGGGTCAAGAGATCAATCCATTCATCTATATTAGAGTGTTATCTCGCCTATACGGTGAGGAAGAAATTCCATTTATAGTAGCCCTCGAGAAGGCGTGCATAGTAAGAAGTCTAACTTATTAATATTGGGTTAATAGGTCTTATATAAGCATGGATAAGGGACTTCATGAGATTATCATTCCGAGAGATTTAGATGCGGAGAAAACCCAGTTCTCCAGAGCTTTGGAGTGTTGAAGGTCCGAAGGCACGTGGAAATCATCAGTCAAGACACGTGGCATTAATCTCAGGCCCTTTGATTGCATCATATGCACTATTTCCAGGTAACACATGTCCCTCTCTTTCATAACACGTCATTTCGGGACCGAACTACTTCAAGGGATTTCCAACTTTTACATCCAGAGACTCCCAAAGCCTGAAGTGTCGAATCAAAAGGCTCACATTTGTGGAGACACATGGCTTCCATCTGGCCCTGACATGTGGCTTCCATCTAGACCTGACACATGGCACTCATTTCTGGTCATTTGGGTCCCATCAACCACTCATTTTTTAGTGACACATGTCACTCGCCTCATGTGACACATCAACAGTTGTGACATCATATGACATAAGGCCACCACGTCACTTCGCTAGTTTGTTCTTCGGGAGATTCCAATCCAGAGAAAGCATAGAGCCCCAAAGTCCCGAAGTATCGAACTGTTGAAGTCTTGAAATGATTAAGGTTAAAGCTAATCTCATGTTAATAATGATTAGTGTTGGTTAACGACTTTGGGGGATCTGTCCTCCGAAGGATATGCATCCTGTGTGCTCTAAAACCTTTGAATGTCAAATTCTCAAAGTGGCTCACCCACATGTATTGCATATTTGAAAGGTTTAAAAGGGGGTGCTAAACCAAGAATGGGGAAACTACACGTCCAGATTCCAAAAAAGTGCAACATGACTTTCTTCCATCCTAAAAAATATAAGTGGGGGAAAGACACATCCACACTTCCACTTGTCTCCATTGGCCTCCAACAACGCCTGTGCATGCCCTGATCGATACATAATTCAATTTTGTCTCTCTTGGTCATTTATGTCAGATCTCAATTCACTCCAGTGCATGAATCAGTCCATTTGCATTGCTAGTAGCGGTTTTCGATTCTTTAGTTCAAAACTTTTTTAGTTTAAAGGAATAATAAGTGGTCTTCTATGTGTAATAAGAACCACTCCTTTTTGTTAAGTCAAGTTCAGAGTATTCATTAACATACTCCAGCAGTTTGTTTTAGTTAAGTTAATAAGTTGTTTTACATCCGAGGTGTAGAGCTAAGCCTCAATTCCACACTGGTCGAAGGGCTTTGCATTTCCGATAAATATGTAGTTTATGTATGTTTTGGGGGTCATGAGTTTTTTTTGGTAAGTAGATCAATGCATCATCTGGTTGAACCTGTTCTATGCATAGGATTAAATCTCTCTACCTGGTGAATATACTTTTGATGATAGTGTTTTTGTCCAAATTTTCATGTGTTTTTGTCTTATCTTGAATGAAGTTTTTGATTTGTGCAAAGTACATTTCATTTCCTTCAGCTATTGTATAAATTATCTTTACTAATATGAAACCTGTAAAACAGCTAATTCTTTGGTGGAGATTCATTTCTATTGCAACATGTGGGAGTAGGGGCTCGTAAAGGAGTTCTGGATACTGTTGTACGAACAACAGGTGTTGGATACCTCACACATAGACTCATTGAAGTGGTTCAACACATCGTAGTATGTAGAAAATATTGTGGAACTATCCAAGGTATTTTTGTAAGTTTCATTCAAGGTCGAGAGAGGGATATAAATGAAATTCTTGTACCAACACAAATATTGATTGGTCATGTGCTAGCAAACGATGTATATATAAATAGGAGATGCATTGCCACATGCAATCAGGATATTGGGGTTGGACTTGCCAATCAATTGTGTTTTTGATACATGTTTAATGTCTTGAAATTATATTTTAAGTATTAAACTTATTGCAGCAGATTATTCATTGAGTGGTATGCTGTTTCCCTCTGTTTTTACCTCTATTATTTCACGTTTCTGTCATTAGTGTGCCACCAGCCAAGGAGGACCCTCATCCATAGAATTTTTCCAGCCCAACTGTGCTCTTTTCTTGGCAAACCAACCCTCTAACTGACCAACCAAATTTTAAAAACAACCATTCTAAACTTGAGGTGGCCTAGCTTTTCCCTTTAGAAGTCATGTGAAGATTTTAGGACCAACATGATCAATATAGGATATCATAGGATCAACAAAGTTCAATGGTATCCAAGTAGAACTAGGACACATGAACCATCAATGTGTATGAACTTAAATCGTGATGATGAGTTTACATGCATCATGTGAGAAACTACCAATTCAAGGAGAAATGATGACTCTCCTTGCCTAGTTCGAGGTTACCTTCCAATTATATAAATGGGTATGACATACATAAGACGTATAAACCAATCCCTTAGAATAAATTTTTTGAAGTCCATAGGTAAAGTTCCATTAGAGACATGAAATGATAGAACCTATAGAAACTAACATGAGATGAAATACATCATGAATCAAATGTAGCTAACTAAGAGGGACAATAGTGGATGATGAGGTGATCACCTAGAAACGGACTCAAAGATTTCCTTGGGCAAATCATAACAAACAAGAATGACTTGGGTAGTGACTATGAAACACCAAGAGATATGGTCAACAATAATAAATGTACTTTTGATTATAACTTTGATTGTAAATAGGATGGAATACCATAAAATACAAATCGATATTACAATGGTCGGAGATAGGTGCAAGAAAATAATGGATGAATATGGATACATTACAAGAAAAGAGATAGGTTCCATGAACAAGTGCAACCAAGTGGTTTGATCCTAGATGAGTGGAATGAATGATGGTAAATGGAAGTTGTGACCATGGGTGGGGCACTAATGGAAATATCCTTGGGGGAATATTGAATGGAGGTATAACATATAGGATCATGGGACACATAGGATCAATATAGGATCATACGATCATAGGATCAACAAAGTTCAATGGTATTCAAGTAGAAATAGGACACATGAACCATCAATGTGTATGAATTTCAATCGTGTGATGATGAATTGGCATTGAGCATGTGAGAAACTACTAAGTCAAGGAGAAATGATGACTCTCCTTTCCTAGTTGAAGGTTGCATGTCAATGATATAAATGGGTATGACATACATAATACCTCTAAACCAATCCCTTAGAATAAATTTGTTGAAGTCTGTAGGTAGAGGTCCACTAGAGACAATAAATGATAGACCCTATAGAAACTAACATGAGGTGCAACATATCATGAATCAAATGTAGCTAACTAAGAGGGACAATAATGGATGATGAGGTGATCACTAAGAAAGGGACTCAAGGATTTCCCTGGGAAAATTATAACAAACAAGGATGACTTGGGTAGTGACTATGAAACACCGAGAGATATGGTCAACAATAAGAAATGGACTTTTGATTATAGCTTCGAGTGTAAATAGGATTGAATACTATAAAAGACAAATCGGGATTACAATGGTCGAATATAGGTGCAAGAAAATAATGGATGAATATGGATACATTGCAAGAAAATAGATAGGTGCCATGAACGAGTGAAGCTGAGTGGTTTGATCTTAGGTGAGTGGAATGAATGATTATAAATGGAATATGTGACCATGTGTGGGGAACTAATGGGAATATCCTTGGGGGAATATTGAATGGAGTTATAACATAAAAATGATCTTCAAAAATTATGTACACCTATGAGGAAAAATTATGCGTAGATGGCACAAGAAATAAATTGTTATATGTGTAGTATTGATGGTAGTTTTTCCCTTTTATTTTGATTGGTAAATGAGCCTATTCACTAGAGGGAGAGATATTTTAAGGATCTATGGAATGATGTGGTTGGGAAACCATAAGTGAGGAGGAATATTGCATGGTATGGGTTATTGAAGCTAGCTCAAAACCCTTTTATGTGTGCTAATGCGGTGTTATTAAGGAGGATCACTAGGTTTTGGGATCTTGATGAGGAGTGTTTTGAGATTTAGGGAAAATGTCTAGAGTTGGCACTACTGGACATTTATTTCATGATTGGTTTTCCCTTCCATGAAGAGGTGGGAGATAATTGGCCCCAACTAGGAGGGTGTAGGACCTTGGAGGAATTGATCAAGGCTCATTGTGAGTGAGGGATGAAGAAGTTTGATGGTGCCATCCCTATTGTTGTGATCTACTCTAAGGAGATGTGAGATATAGTGACCATGGTAGTGAAAATATTGGGATCTTATGGTCCACATGTTGTCTTGGGTGGCCATATGTTGATGGGGTAGAGAGTTCTAGAGGGAACACATTTTGTATGGGCCCAAATTTTACTAATTATTCTAAGGAGGAAGTTGACGATTTGTTGATGACGAAGTGGGGTTAAACTTGGCTTAGGTATACTTTTTTATTCTTTTAGAGAATCTCAATGCTTATATCACACCATTTGGTTTGTTGGGAGGGACGTAGGAGCCTAGGATGTAGTGATGGGGAGAGTTGATGAGTTGTGGAGGTGGTGATATTGTGGTTAACATCTTCACCATAGATTTACTTATTGATTTGGAGCATCTACTTTCCACATTGAGGAGCACCCTTGTGAGGGTGTGTATTTTACATATGACTATGATAATATTTCTTGTTATTCTATAACATTGTTGTATATAAATTGCATAGTTTTATAATTAACATTAATTAAATTGTTGTATAA
>JZKD02S0181931.1:77967-90709 GCA_000966675.3 Picea glauca | reverse complement strand
AAATATTGGAGAAATTTATATTTATGGAAAGTGGTTAACCCTAAAATAAGGAAAATAGGTTAAGTGACCTAGAAATGGGTTAAGTGACCTAGAGGATGAAAGTATAAATAAGATATTAATGGTCTCTTGTAGATCATTCTTTTTGTGGATCAATGGAGAGCTTCTTGTGAGAATATCTTTTGGAGTATTGATGGAGAGATTCTTGAGCATTTTTGGTGTGGAACACTTGAGCATATTGAAGATATAAAAGTTACTGAGGTAACCAAGGATATCTAAGCTGAATTTCAGAATGAAGGTGAAGAAAAGAGGGCCGGAATTGAAGGGAGGATAAATTCTTTTGATGATGCTTTCTAAGGTATGCTATTTACAGGTCATCTCACCATTTTCGTTATAAATTGTTTTCTATAATGATTCAGACCGTGAAATTGCTATGCCATTGAGAAAACATACCCAAGTATCTATGGTAAACAAATCATCTTGTGGGTCTTTGTATTTTGAGATTTAAACTCCGTGGAAAATAGGGTTTGTGGCTAGTCCCGAAACTAGTCAAAAACAGGTGTTTCGGGTAAAAATGTCATAACTTATTCATAACAGATCCCAATTCATTGAGACCAAATGTGTTGGTTAGGGTACATTCTGTAGTATTTTTTGTAATAGTTTCAGATCAATTCAACAAATATTTTGTGTGGGGAACGCTCTACAAGGTCGCTCTCTAAAATACGCCAGAATTCAGCAAGGTATGCCATTTTTGTTATAACTCATTTTTTGAGAGGTTCCAAGTAGTTCCACCTAGAGGAATTGCATAAACAACATTGAAGAAAATTTTGTATCAATTTTAGATGTTTATTCATTACAGGTACAAATTTATGATTATTTCAATTTGGGGTTGTTGACTAATCCAAAACTAGTCATGGTTGAGACAAGCAATTGATGAGTTGGCACATACATGAGGTGTATAGTTGATGATGTTGGTACATATTGATGAGTCATTGTTGATGAGTAGTTGACACATGATTTATATATACTTGGTACATGGTTGGATGCACTTGTTTATGGTACAGGTTGATTACAGGTTGTTTGGCACAGGTCGGTGCATGGTTGATGCACTTGTTTATGTTGACAGATTGATATATGTTGAGGATTGTTTCCTCATCTCAGTTGGTGCTGATAATGTAAGATGAGTCTTGCATATAGATTTGGTGCTCTTGTATAGTTGTACTCTATTCAGTTGTTGTTGAAAAACCCCGGATTGAAGTCCATAATAAAAAGAAAAATTGTACATACATCTTGTGTTCTTTGTGTTCCTTGTGGAGATGATTTGTTGATGATATGTTGATGATTTATGTTGTTGATATGTATTCACATATAAATGATTATAAATGACAGCAATGAGTAATGAGAAAATGTTGAATGTTAACTAAGGAGTTTTTGTGTAAGAGGGAAGTTTTGGGAAAATGATCCCCACACTCATTCACCCCCCCCCTAAGTGTGGTAGGTGTGTCCAACACATTTTCGGGTGACACGTGGTGGCCTATGGTGTTTCCATGTCACCCTACTGATGTCATGTTGAGTTCATGTTGCCACGTCAATTATATGATCAGAACCACGTCATCCTGTACGGATGCCATGTCATTGGCCCAATTAGTTGTACGGTCAATGCCACATCATCTCGTATGGATTCCACACTATCATCCCAATCAGTTTCCACGTCAGTTATACAATCATCACCACGTCAGCCTATATGGATGCCACGTCATCGCCCAATTAGCATGTTGATGTCATCCTGACACGTGGACAATTTTGGTTGGTCTAACTGGGTGCCAAATCACCCAAAAATGAGTGACACGTGGCAGCCTCTCATGTTGCCACATCACCCTACTAACATAATGTTGATGTCATAAGGACACGTGTCCTCCTCTGCGTCTGCCAAATCAGTGCACTGACATCATCACTGTATGGATTTCATTAGTTTTGTGTGTTTGGTGAAAAATTCATATGGTCATATGTTTCTCATCGTGACTCTATTTGACGAGTCGTTTGCACCATTGGAAATATCTCGTCGAGCTCTTTGATCTGGTGTATTTTTGTTGAATTATGGGCACTTTTATTTTTGAGGTATTTTTTAGTCCTATGGCTCATCCAGGCTACCCATTTCCTATTTTTCCCAATTAATAGGCCTTCTTTGTTGTCCTTCTGCTTCAGAGATCTATCGACATGCTCCTCTTTCTCTCTGGTTGTCTGCATAGCTTGTTTTTCTTTCTTTGGACCAAGTTCAGGATGGAGCTTCCAACATTTCTTGATCCAATGTCCTCGTATACAATAGTGAGTGTAATAGTTTTGTGACTTCATGTCCATATCGTCTTCACCATACCCCGATCCTGCAAATCGGGACCTTCTTTCAACCTCCAGTGGTTGAATGATACCTAGGCCATTTATACCAAGACCTCCCCCTTTATACCCCATATTCCTCCACAAATTCAATCCAATGCCCTTGGTGTGTTGTTCAAAGACTCGAAAAGAAGCATCAACATTAATGAGGGAAGGAGTTGAACATGGAGAATCCTTTACCCCCATTCATATCTGTGACACTTGGTTATCTTCCTGGTTGGATGAAGTTGTAGATGATGCTTCTAGGAAACCACCTTGGTTCCCTGGTGTCTAGAGAGCATCCTCTATCATCTGAAAATATGTGCAACTATCAACATCATCATGACAAGAACCATAACTAGTATACCTACCATGGCCACAAGATGGACTCTTTGTTGCCACTGTCGTGGAGCATTCTCCAACTTTCTCCTCCATAACTTGTAGTTGCAGTCGTAGCTTGCTCTTTTCTTCTTCAGACTCTTGAAGCAACCTCCTTAGTTCAACATTCTCTGCTTGGATGGTCTGGTTGATTTCTTCAAGCTCACAAAGCCATGCATTCTTTGATGTTTTTCCCATCTTGACTTCAACACCTGCAATTCTTATCAATCCTTCTCTTATACCACTTGATCTGAATTCGGGGCGAACTTGATACCAAACTTGATATGATTATAGGTTCACTAAATGAAAGGATCAATTATAAGATCATTTTAATTGAACTTGATTGCATTAAAGGTGAAACTAAAATTCTTATGAAGACTTGAATCTAAATTAAATATAACTTGGTGAAATATGTTGTTTGTCTCATAGTCCATTAATTAATTAATTTAATAAAACATAATTGTGGGAATAAAGCATGCATAAGGAAATATGATATGAAATAACAACACATGACAAGAGATCACCATTTTTAACAGAGTTCACCAATATGGCTACATCTCCGGATCCACTAGAATACGAATCACTTCATTGTTTCTCCCAATGCGGGGTCGATTCTCATTTACAGAAAAGGGCTACATCTTCTCCCAAATGAAGGGGAAACAAGGATCTCCCAATGTGGGGCATAATTCTTCCAATGTAGGGGCTCACATACTCTCCCAATATGGGGCTCAACTCTCCCAATTAAGGGGCTTACAAATCACAAGCATGATTGATTGATTATCTCCTCAAAGAGTTCTCCAAAAGAACCTCAAAGGGCCTCCAAAAGCCTTCCCCAAGATTTTCAATCTCTCCCAATAAAGGGTTTTAAACCATTTTTCATAGATCCATTATCCAAAAAGAAAAGATCCATAACTTTAGGATCTAGTACCTACCCAAGTACAAAAATGAGAAAGACCCTTAACTTCATCCTTGACACTAGGAATCCACTTGTGATAAAGTGAGAAGAGTCCAAACCAACTCATGAGACCCTTAACTTTCTCCTTAAGACTAAGAAACCAATTTCCTCTTAAAATTAGAAAACTAATGTGTGAGTTGGATTCTCACATAAAACTAATTTCCCATTTTTACAAACAATACGTGAGGTTTCCATTCACTCCAAGTATTCTTTTTTTTCCCTTAAAATTTGGAAACTAATTTGTGAGTTGGATTCTCACAACTAATTTCTCGTTTTTACAGTTAAATGAATAATACGTGAGATTTTCAAACTCACTTCAAGTATTAATCATTTATTACAATTAAATCCTTCATGATTAATTAATTATTCTTTGCCACTTATCATTAATTAGCATTTTAATGATTTTTTCTCCATGGTGTGCAAAGTTTTAATGATTTTCTCCATGAAGTTAAATCTTTGTGTGGAGATCCTCCTGGATCATTTAGCCAATGCCTTCATCATATCCTTCTTTTTTGTTTCTTTGAAATATTGAAACCCATCGATGTTTTCGGGCACAGCCATATTGTTCCCAATGCTTTTTTGTCAAGAATCTCCCATTTTCCGTCCTTCATACTCACCAACTTCTTTTATCTTCCTCCCAACAATAGGAAAAGATATTTCTGATATAGATAGTATTCCATTTTCATCTTCCATAACTTGTAGTTTTGGCCATTAAATTTATCGACCTTAAACTTTCCATCTTTCGCCATTTCTCCCACTCAAACCAGGAACCCTCTTTTCTTGCAAGTTACCTTTCATTTTGATACCAGGTTTTAGAAAAATAGAATCACAGAGAAATAAAATAAAATAAAAAAGCGGAAATAAAACACATAAGGTACACAATACAATAGAGACACGGATATACGCGGTTCACCCAGTGTGAGCTACGTCCACTGGAGAAATTTCCAGGTCCTTCCTTTTATTATTATCCAGCAATTGAAGGGATACAACCTACAACATACCCATTGTAACTTCCTCTTCTTTCTCTCATGGTCTCCTCTCTCATAATACAATATTCACTCACATACAAAGTCATAATACAATTCCCTCATAAAAGAGGGTTGCCTTCTAGGGAAAAAAACCCTAACATAACTTCTACCGTCAGATATGTGACCCCATAATGAATGGTCCAAAATGCCTATAAAATTAAATATTTTACAAGGAAATTTTCCCAAAAATTTCTCTTTGGGAGAACTACCTCGAACCCTCGCTGGGGGGGGCTCCAAAATTTCTCACCCCCCTCCCCCCCCTAGTGAGAGATGTGGGGGGTGATCCCCCCCACACCCCCATATTAGGTAAGGGTTCCAAACAAGGTTTAAAGAGACCTTTGAATCAGAAAGATAATTGGGCTCCAAAACCATCATTTATGTTGACCCATAATGCAGCAAAGCCATCATGCAGATTCCACCCTCATAGAGTAAAAATCCTATGCAATCTTTTTTCAAGAAAATCAATTTCATGAGAAGATTCATTCCTAATTTTGTCGAAATAGTTAAACCCCTTCAATAGATTATTAAGAAGGATGTTCAATTCAAATGGACATATATTTAGAAGGGGGTATTTGAGAAATCAAGGTTTCCATAGTGGCCTCTCATGTGCTTCAAAGTCCATATTTCACTAAAGACTTTTTGTTGTACATGTCCGCTTCATATCATTCTTTTGTAGCAGTGCTCACTCAAAAGGATCAACAAGGGAATGAATTCCCCATACTGTTTATGAGAACTGGACTTCAAGGTGCGGATTTGAATTATCCATCAGTGGACAAACAATATTTTGTTGTTCACAAAGCTATTAAATAGTTCAGGCTTTACATACTAAAAAATCACACTAAGGTGATCATCCCTCACTTGTAGGTTAGATCTCTCTTTGTGCGGAGGGAACTGGGTGAAAGATGAGGTAACTGGATGATCGCTTTACATGAATATGACCTTGAATTTAAACCAACAACCATCGTTAAAGTTCAATCCTATGAAAACAAGAAACCAAGGCCATGGTTTCCAAGGATCATACGGAAGAAGGTTGGAAAGAAGAACAAATACTATATTCCCAACAACCTCCTTATGTCCCATTGCTTGAAAATGCATGGTATAATGACCTCAAACAGTATATTTAGCATGGAACTTCCCTCGATCACCTCAATTCCAAACAGAGAAGGGAACTAAGACTGAAGTCTGTGTAATATCAATTGGTTCATGGTATCCTATTTAGAATGAATTATGACAAAGTTTTGCATTGATGTCTCAAGAAGAAAGATGCCAACAGAGTTCTCAAAAACCTGCATGAAAGACCAATTGGAGGTTGTTTCTCTACAGAGACCACAACCCACAAGATCCTAAGAACTAGGTATTATTGGCCTACAATGTTTAAATATGTTCATGCTTATTCCCGTAGCTGCAAAATCTGCTAGAAGTCAGTCAGAAGAGAAAGCAGGGCTACTTTTCCACTTCAACCTGTTGTTTTCAAAGAGCCATTCAAGAAGTGGGAGATGGACATAATGAGTGGGATAAATTCTCATTCATCTAAGAAACACAAGTATATTATAACCACCACTGATTATTTCACCCATTGGATGAAAGTTGTGCCATTAACTAAGGTAAATGATGAAGTGGTAATCATGTTTTTGGAACAACACATTATGACTAGGTTTGGAGTACCCACCACTCTTGTATTTGATAATGCTACATATTTTTTTATCTTTGAAATTAATTGAGTTTTCTTTAGATAAGAGGATCATTTTGAAATATACAACCAATTATTACCCCTGGGGCAATGGCTTGTTTGAATCCACTAACAAAAACCTAATATGTATCCTTAAGTGAATTGTACTTGACCAATAGAGGAATTGGCACAATGCATTATCTAACATCATCTGGTATGACCGGGTCACCCTTAAGGAATATATAGGGACATCTTCGTACTTTCTCATCTATAGGAAGGGAGCCATTATCCCTTCTAACATATGTCTACCTTCCCTTCATCTTACACAACAATCACGCGGGAAATAATGCCCCGACATCCATAAACATATCAACACCTTGTTAAAACTGGAAGAGAACCGAGCCAAAGACAAAATGAAATTTGAATCTCACCAACAGACCATAAAACGATGGTTTGTTAAACATTCTACTTGTGAAAAGGACTTTCAAGTTGGCGATCTGGTTCTCAAGTGGGACAAGCCACACAAAGACAAAGGGAAACACTCGAAGTTTCAAAAATTGTGGCAAGGTCCCTTCATAGTCAAGGAAAATATTGTCCTAGGAACCTATAGGTTGTAAAATATTAAAAGGGATGTAGATCTCCTCCTTGCCAATGGAAAAATTATCAAGCACTACATCAGCTAGCCTTTGGGGCAACTTTCCCTTGTACATAGATAAAGAGCCTGTTTTTTTTTTCCATCTTTTAGTTCTTCACTTGTGTTGTTTTGATATGAGCATGCTTACTTCTTTTAAATCTTTTCATTTTCATTGTTTTTGCTTATTAGGGTTAAGTCTCCTTTTTCTCTCTTTCAATATTATTGTCTAGGACTTCTCAAGGAACTTGGTGTCATGGACCCTAATAGATTTTTGGCACATTAGTATCAAAGCCTGGAAATCTACACTTTGCTTATAGACATGACTTTATCTATCTCCATGAAACATTGTAGTGCATTACTCTAGTTCAGATTAAGTAGAGGAACATGGTTCTTTAGAAGATGAGCATTTCATTCTTGAATTGTAGCAAGAATGAGCCAATGGTCATTCCCAAGAGAAGGTTTCATGTTTGTTTGAAACTAACAAGATTGGAAACTACTTTAGGAAGGAATTTGTAGTACTCAAGGCATGTTTCTCAGTGAGATAGTGAATCTATAATAAAGATGGTAGACCTCAATTTCATAGGTGTCATCCCGCATGTATTTAAAGGAAGAATGGAATCCCCCCATCCACCTCTCTCTAAATTCAAGAGAAAATTCACATTATAAAGGTAAAGGATTAGGGAAAGGCATTCCATCTCATATGGGACATTCAAGTATCTTCATTGGGGCTATGCATGCTTGTTGTTAATTTTTTTCACAGGGGCAAACCCAGGGTTCAATGCTACAACAGTGCACCAACAAAACCCTAACTATTGGCCCTTTCAGCAACACATGTGAAGCAAATGAAGTCTCACCCGAGGTAGAGGCAAGGGTGGTTGTAGGACTCCAGTGTCTGCAACCTTAGCTGGGACATAGATCTATGATTGTAACACCTTGACAAAGCACTTAGCAATATAGTTCATCAATGTTTAACCAATATCTACTTCGCAGGTAAATACCCTAATTATAGAGAATCACAGTATTCAACCAGATCTAGCATCTAGCAACACTTAGCATGACAAAACAGATCAGATCTAGCAGATTCAAGCACTAAGCACATTCACACATGCCAGATCCATCATTTAATCTCATTATTAAGCACAATGCAACAACAGATCTACCTATCATTCATCTATATCAAATCACTAAACAAGTAAATACATAAATACATCAACACATCGCACAAAGAATTCACAACATAGGATGTACGTGGTTCACCCCCACCCTGGGGCTACGTCCACCAACTCTTTGTCTTCTTTATTATATTTCTTCAATATTCTTACATGCACAAAGCCTTCGGATCAACTTCGCAGAGGATAGGAGATCTGCGCACTCTTCGTTAGATCCTCCTTCCCCAAGCTAGGTTACAGCACAAAGCCTACATACAATCCCTTACAGCCACTTGCACTCAGACTTGCAAACATACACAAAGCACTTACAACTATTACTTGCACTCAGCACCACTTCCAACTGACTTGTCACTCGCACTTAGCCATTCATATCTCTATATGCTTACTTCATCGCCTAGCATCTATTTATACATTACAAAATCGGGCCTAAACATGGGTAAACCCATGGGCTGACATTCCCATACATGTTACATAATCCCAAATCCCCAAAATCCCTAAAATGGGGTCGAGATCCCGCGATCTCCGCTCCGTCTTGCGCTCCACCTTCAACAGCATGTCGAAGTCCCAAAAATAGGTCAAACATGACCAAGGATCCTCAAAACTTGGTCAAGGGCCAACAGGCCCCCAACACTCACCTATGACTCATCCCAAGTCACTTTGATTTGGATAATCCTGCCTCAAAAGCCTCAAGCTTCTTCGACTTGTTGTTGTTCCACGACCTCTTGTTCAACGAACTCTTGGATAAAAGCTTCATTGATAGGTCCCTCTAGGCGGTGTTTTGCTGCATTGATGACTTGTTGTAGTTCTTCTCCTCAACCTTTGATCTCTACGAATAGTTGGCAAGCCTCATCCTGTATAGTTTGGATCCTCTGAGTCACTTCCATGAATTTTCTCTGAATGGTGTGGACCTACTGTTGGGAAGTGTGTTTCTCTTGGGATCACTTCATTCTTTCAATAGCTGACAAGGGCTTCAACTGCGCCTGTATTTTTTCTTCTTGATACTTCACCTCTTGGAGCTGTGACTACAGTGTCTTTGGTTCTAGATTCTCAATGAGTCACTCATACATCTGGGCACTATGATCACTCAATTGTTTACATTCCAAGGTGAGGCCCTTGATTCTTTAAACTATGCCTCGAGCAGTTGCTTCCCTTTGATCCCTCACATCCTGCAAGGTGTCGGGCACTGTGCAGAGCTCTAAGTCTGCTATTCTTTGATGTAGCTATTGGATAGCTTATGCGAGCTGGTCTACTTGATGCGTGACTCGGTCTTCTTCCTTTGGATCTAATCTTGTCATGGAGTGAAGTTCTCTGTTGACTGCTTCTTTCACTTCAAGTTTCTCTGCGAGCAACTATTCTTTTTCCTGTTGAATCTATGCTTTCTCCTCTTCAAACTTTGTCTAGAGGGAAACCTTCTCCTGCTCTGCAACTTGGCATTGTTCTACTATTACTTCTTACACTTGCTTCAAGGCCTGGGTGGCTTGTTCTATTTCTTCTTGTGCATGACAAAGGTGAGCTTCGGTCACATCCTCTAGTCGTCGAAGTTGGGTTGGCTCATCTCCCAACTCTGGTTCTCCCAATGGAAGGGGTGCAGTGGACACTGTGCGACTGGACTGAAGGGTCTGTTGTACCCCTTGGATTTCGACCTCAATTATGTCGTACATCTCCTCCTGCTTGGCTTCTTGTTTTGCAAAATTTCCTACGAGGCGTCGTTTATAGCTGCGATGATGAAGTCAAAATCATCGACAGTGAGCACAGTCTGCATCTTGGTCAAAGTGGCTCTATATTTATTCCTGGAAGAGGGTTTCTTGGGAAAAACCTTCCTCTTCTTCAAGGGATCAACCTCATCTCTAGGCGGTGTTACTTCGCCTTTCTTCTACTCATCTTATTTTCCATTTATTTCTTCTACTTCATCATCACCCCCTTGGTCAGGTGATATTGAAGAAGTCTTCTCTGATGCGCGGCTTAAGTCTTGGAATTCTTCGGTCTTCTTCCTTCTGTTGGGTCTGGGTGTGTCATGTTCCTTGTGAGTGGCCTCCAAACTGTCAAGTTCAGGGTCAAACATCTCTATAGGGTCAGCGGGGATAAGGAGGTCTGTTGACCAGTCCTTGGTGATCTCCTCGAGGTCCTCTTCCGTGAGCTTGTAGTACGACTGAAGCTCCTCCTTATGTTCATCTTCTCACGCAGCAATATAGATGAAGTGTCGATCTACATGAAACTTCATGAGGGGTTTGAACCATTGTAGGGTGTTTGGCGTCATGCAAGTTTCATCTTTGATGGCTCTCTTCAGTTAGAGATAATATGTGTGAAAAATTGTATTTGACTGCCACAGCTTTCCCATGTTGCTCGAGTACCAGAGCGTGGTGAACTTCACATCGAGCGGCTCAAAAAGTTCAATGTCTAAAAAGGTCGCACAAAGGGTTAATCCTCTCTTTCTCTTAAATGATCCCCAGTCATTCATGTACTGCGCACTAGGATCATAGTAGTTAACCTGCAAAAACAAATTCTAGGATCCTGCATCCATTTGTTAGTCCAAACATTCTTTCTATGCATAGGTATAACATATCTTTCACTATTCTTATCAGATCTACTCAAATCAAACCTTCTTTCATCTAGTTGTGCCCTGCTTTTCAAGCTAGGAAAAAATTTATCAAACATACCTAGATCCATACTCTTGAAGCAAAAATTTCCACTTATCTTACCTTTAACAAAGAAAAAATCTTTCAGATCTTACCTCTTTTTTTTCAGATTGGACTTATTTTCTTCGCACAAAGCTTCACAGATTAAGTAGAATACTACGCACTAGGGTAACAGATCTATGCACATAGCTTTCACAGTTTCAAGTCAGATCTTCGCACAAAGCTCCTCAGTTCCCAGCAATCACAGTTTCAGGTCAGATCTTCGCACAAAGATCCTCAGTTCCCAGCAATCCCAGCCTCAGGTCAGATCTTTGCACAAATCTCCTTAGTTCCCAGCAATCACAGTTTCAAGTCCCAGCAACGGAACCATTTGTTGGTACAGGGGCAGACCCAGGGTTCAAAGCTACAACAATGCACCAACAAAACCCTAACTATCGACCCTTTTGGAAACAACTACAAAACAGATGAAGTCTCACCCGAGGTAGAGGCAGGGGTGGTTGCAGGACTCCAGTGCCTGCAACCTTAGTTGGGACACAGATCTGTGACTGTAACACCTTGACAAAGTACTTAACCAATATCTACTTCGCAGGTAAATACCCTAATTACAGAGCATCGTAGTATTCAACCAAATCTAGCATCTAACAGCACTTAGCATGATGAAACAGATCAGATCTAGTAGATTGAAGCACTAATCACATTCACACAGGTCAGATCCATCATTTACTCTCATTATTAATCATAAAGCAACAACAGATCTACCCATCACTCATCTATATCAAAGCACTAAGCAAGTAAATACATAAATACATCAACACATCGCACAAAGCATTCACAACACATGATGTGCGTGGTTCACCCCCACCCTAGGGCTATGTCCACCAACTCTTTGTCTTCTTTATTATATTTCTTCAATCTTCTTACATGCATAGAGCCTTCTGATCAACTTCACATAGGACAAGAGATCTGTGCACTCTTCGCTAGATCCTCCTTCCCCAAGCTAGGTTACAGCACAAAGCCTACATACAGTCCCTTAAATCCACTTGCATTCAACCTTGCAAACATACACAAAGCACTTACAATTGTTACTTGCACTCAGCACCACTTCCAACTGACTTGTCATTCACACTTAGCAATCCATATCTCTATATGCTCACTTCATCTCCTAGCATCTATTTATACATTACAAAATCGGGCCTAAACATGGGTAAACCCATGGGCCGACATTCCCATACCCATTACATAATCCCAAATCCCAAAAATCCCTAAAAGGGGGCCGATATCCCATGATCTTCGCTTCGTCTTGCGCTCTTCCTTCGACAGCCTGTCGAAGTCCCAAAAATAGGTCAAACATGACCAAGGATCCTCAAAACTTGGTCAAGGGCCAACAGTAATGGAGAAAGGCTTATGATATCAGGGTGACTACATTGGGGATGTGGATGCTCACTGGAAGTTGAGAACACTAGATGAATGTGTAATAAACTTGTATTCTCATCATTCCTGGTAGATCAACCTCATGATTTTTATTAAGGTCTTCCAAATGTTCTTTCGGAAGTTATTCTAACTTGCAAATTTTTTTTGTTTTTGGAATCTCGATGAGTTCAAAAATACAAGATGGTTTTGGTTGCTTTGGGAGCACAAATACAAAACTGAGTATCATAAAATTTGTGATTAGTTCCTAGGACCCATTTTCTAGTTCATCTTCGATTCACCTACAGCTTGCATGATTGACAAGGCCAAAGTAATAGTGGGAAGAATATGAGATTGGTATCTCTTGTAGTATGGAATGTATATTGTTAAGCCCTAATATTGGCTCATTACCCCTTAATTGGGGAATATTATATTAGTAATGTTATTTTATTTATGTCGGCTTTAGGCCATTAGTTGTAATTATACCTCCTAGTTTCCT
>JZKD02S0181931.1:39193-49379 GCA_000966675.3 Picea glauca | reverse complement strand
ATCATCTTTAATGGATCATAGGATTAGCTCCCTCCTAACCCTTGCTTCATGTAAGAGTGCATATAATCGGCTCCCTCCATCTAACAGAGTCCATGCTTCCATCTGCATCCTTATTGTCTTCTGCAATATATAATTGGTTTTCTTGTCTAACAGAATCCACGCTTTCGTCGTGTTGTCTTCTACAAAACGTCATAAGTATTTTTCCAATTTCCTCTCGATTGCTGACTTATTTTTGTCTTTGGTTCTTCTAAGTCTCTTCATGATTGATTTGGCTTAACTTGCAATAGATTCCACATGATTTGTATTTCATTCTTTCATGTGTATTTTCTAATGATATCTATTTTCATCTTGTTTGTTCTTTCATAGGTATAGTTCTTCTTGGAACACATTATCTTCCAAGAGATAGATATACAAGATATGTACAGAGACGATGCAAACAAGATATTTACAGAGACAATGAAAACAAGATATGTACAAGAAATAATAAGAGTGTTGTTACCTTTTAGAAGAAGAAGTCTCTTCCATCCTGCTTAGTATTCTTTGTAAGTTCCTTTTCTTCGACAATTGATGCTTCGTGTTTCTCCTTCCTTTTCTTTAGCTCGGGACAATGATTCTTGTAGTGACCATACTTTCAATAGTTGAAGCATTGTACTTCTGAAATGTCTTTCTCTTGATTTGGCTTCCTCCTTGAACCAAACCTCCTTTTGTTCCTAAAGTTCTTGAATCTTGTTGTGAAGGCTTGATCATCGTACTTCCTTTGGGGTTTCTCTTTTGCATTGATCCTTGATTCTTCTTGAGCACAACACGTCCAAAGTTATTCAAATGTCGGATACTCCTTCCTTGTGTTCATGCTTGCGGCAAATGCATCCCACGTTTTGGGAAGACCATTGAGTACTATGTTCACCAATTCCTTCTCTGAAGTGATCTCTTCAATATCTTGTAGTTGATCTCTTAATTGGGAGATCCTTACAAAGTATGATGTTATGATATCATCATCATTCATCTTCATGTCACGGAGCTCATTCTTCATACTCACAACTTGTCCAATGTTTTTGACTGAGAAGAGATTTGTTAGGGCATCATACATCTTCTTTGATGAGTCAATATGGGAGATGTAGGGTATCAAGTGGTATTTTATAGAATCCACTATGATACCCATGGAATTGATGTCAACATCTTTGAACTTCTCCATAGCTGCAACATTCTCTGGCTCCTTCTCTTTTCCTTCTTCAAACTCTGGCTTCACGATCTTTCCTTTCACAATATCCAACACTTTATTCTTGGCAAGGATGAGGTCAATCCTTGTCTTCCACACTCTGAATTTAGAGGCTCCATCTAACTTGTTCTCATACTTGATAGAGTTAGTCATGGCTGCTTGACTTGGTCAAACCCTAGATTTGACCAGAAATTCAAACTTCACGTCTTGGCTTGCTGAGAGTATCAGGAGATGCATTGGGATAGAGTGCATTGATCTATCCGGAGATTAGGTCAATCCATTTACTTAAGGTGCCTCAACAAGAGGATTAGGGTTTATACAACTGCTCCTGCTAGTAACCCTAGCGACAGTTTCTTTGGAAGCTGCTTCTGCTAGTAACCCTAGCGACAGTTCCCCAGCGAGCTCAATATCCTAGCGGCTATGTTTCCTTCCAGCATTTAGACTGAATGAAGGAGGTGTGAGCCCATAACCTGTTAAAATATAGAAGATTGTGTGCTCGTTTTACCATTGACGATACCCTCATCACCCAACCATAGGCCGAAGCCACCCTCCGAGCACCTTAACCTTGATTGAGAATTACTCCAGAAGCAAACCCTAGGCTAGATAGCCAAACAAGGTGTAGCGCATCTTCCTCCAAGGATAGCACACCAACAATAGCTGATCATATAGTCCAAACCCTAGCCAAGAGATAGTCCAAGCCAATACTGAAACTGGTTGTTGTAGCAATTGCACCTGCAGCTCTCCTCCACACGTGTGCACCAAACTGGGAACTGCAGTGCGCACCAGTTGCTCTTTGCAATTCTGAAATTGTGTCAAATGAGAACTGGTGCCCTGTATTTATAATGGTTATGTCAGTTTTGTTGGGGCCAACTTATCCTTCTGGATATGTGTTTGTTCAGTATATTATTATTATTTCTGGCCAACTTCTTCTCTTGGAGGCTAATAACCTAATATAAAAAAAAATCTTGAGCCGACAAGACTTCTAGGGTTATTAGCCAACTCATTAGGGTTTTCTCTTGCTTTTCAAAGTCTTCTATTCTTGTCAAGTTCACACGTGGAGGTAAATACCTCCCGCAACTACCATAATATTAACAGAGCCTTCCCAAGGAGGAAAAGGGGACTCATAAGTTCCCATATTTCTCCAAGGTTTTATCAATTCGAAGATCGACCTCATTTGGTAGTTATTCCTTGTGTCTCTTTCTTGCATCAATTTTAGTTGTTACATGCATAGTTTAGTTTTATTTCTTTGTTGTTGATTTCTTGTTTTCTACATAGTCGAACCATTAATCAACTAACAAATTGTTTTGTTGTCTTGATAGCCTAACTAGATAGTTAAGGGACATGTTTTTTCTCACCCAAGTGACAAAAAGAACCCAACATATTGGCGACAATACTAGGGATTTTGGATCAAAATCCTCCCCAGTTAGGTTGTTAAAGTTTTCTTTCTCACACATTTGTGTTTTCAGTGGTTAAAATCAGCCTATTCTCACCTTCAGAGAGAAGGATTTCATCCCACATGGAGTGAAATTGTTCAAATTTTTTGTCCCTACAACTTCTCTACGTGCATGTGGGTTCGAGGAAAACAGTCCTGCAGTCCACGCACATCCACGCTCTACCAAAACTCTCCAACCACACACTCTACACTTTGTGCACGATTGTTTCTGGTTTATCCATGCACTGATCTTATTTTTTCCAAATTGTAAGGCTTGAGCAGTTCACTTCCACCAAGTAGTTTAGATTTGATTTATGCATTGTTGTAAAATCCATTAAAAGCAGGCTTGGAGATCCCCTCTTGCATACATAGCTTAAAACCACATGTTAGCACTGAAAGTGACACTTTGACTGCTAAAGTGTAAGCTCAGCACCCATCAGAATGTAAAAGATAACTTTGGTTTTGAATAGGTGGATCAGCAAGATGGATAAAGAAAGAGAGAGGGAAGCAAACTGCAGATCAGTAGGCTACACCAATGGGCAATGGAGTCACAAACATCCCACTCATCTAAGGCACAAAAGTTGCTTAACAGAAAACAAGATTATATGGTGATAGGTGGAAGAAATGAAGAAGGAAAACATAAGATAGAATGTTCAGTAAATAGAGATCCTCTCAATTCAATGAATCAACAAATACTTGAATATAAACAATGACTGATGGGAAAAATACAGCAGATCCTCTGCTGCTTAGGGATCCATAAATCATTGACAGCCTTTGATCCTCAAATTTGAAATATATTCAAATAAGAAGAAATATAAAAGAAGAGTTACAATCTGAAATCACAGCTCTCATGAGTCTCCAATAGCAGTAATTCTTACAATCCTAAAATGCTCACGGGCTTACAAATGAACACACACAGAAAACTGCCTATACCTACTCTCTCTAGCCTCTCTTGGCTCATCCCTCCTCTTCTCCAAGAAATATTTCCTTCTTTAAATAGACAATAGAATCCAAATGAACTAAGAAGGTTGAATCCCATCTCCTCCATTGGATTCTAAGCCTTGGAGATAGGTGGCAACAATCAAAGAGACAAAAATCCAATAAACTGCTAATTTTCAAGAATTTGTTGGAAGTCATTAATGAAATGTCTCCACCTCATTGCATGAGGCCTTTGCTGGATCTAAATCTTAGGTGCAGGTGTCCCTTGACATCTAACTAATCCTTGAGAATTCATTCAAACTCTCCTTAACATGTGGCAACCTCCCAACAAGGCGAATATCAAAACCGTGACTGCTACAGGAAATTAGTACGCAGCGCCACTGTGCAGAGTACGCAGCGCCTACTTCTATATCCAATATATCTCAAACCAAAACACGTTTTAAAAAACTGAGAGAGGTTTTTGTTATTTGGAATGTTATGAACAAAAAATTCCTTTAGTTTTCAAAAATACATCCTCAACTTCTCATAACCCAAGTTTTAAATTAGTGACTCAAAACTGGTAGAATAACTCTGCACAATTTAGCCTCTGCCAGAATATTACGCAGTGCCTGTAGGTAGCGCCCGACTGTGTTTCTGCATGCAATTCGGTAGCATAAATCCATGGGTGCTTTGATTCTTGAACTTGGATATTGGGAATAACTCAATATAATTTCACTTTTCCCCAAAACAAATAAAAATCCCATAACAATTGTATTCATTTGCCAAAATGAATAATGAAATGCAAATTATGTTCTCTGTGAAATATTAGGTAGCGCCACTTATGCAACGTTGAGGCATAAACCAATCTTGTGCTAACATAGGCTCAATGGGGGATAGATTCCTCCCTGTGAGGCTCTAAAAACTCTTGTAGTTTCAGTGCCTTATCCTTTGGGCTTGTGGAGTCATGATCTCAACCTTTAACCTCTGCAATCTACTTTCATCTGTGACCTTCAGCTGAAACTGAATGAAAATGAAAACTAAAAATGACAAAATGATGAAAATGATGCTTTTCCAGCAAGCTTATTGCACACACCTACTCTAATTATTGGGAAAATGAAGCTTTCAAGTTACATGGAACAACCAATGAATCCATTTCATCATTTTTTCAACTATTTGAAGCTTTGAAATGTGCTTTCTTAAGCACCAGAGATAATTCTTACTTGAAGGCACGTCAAAGAAACATTTGGCAATACACTTTCCATTGAATAAATCAATGAGCCTAGGCCCACTTTCTGCTTGCAGATAGGCTGCAAATGGATCCTAAAAAACATCATCAATACTTTCCCCTACAACATTGCTTTGTGTAAAAAAGAAAAGTATTGCATTAGGTCCTTCCTCCACTATTCTTGGTTGTTGTATGGCTTGTTGATTTTCTAATTCATCCTCAATGCATATGGCCTTGGTCCATTCCTGGTCATGAGGTGTATTAGGAAAAAGGCTTAGTGATGCTTGTCTTTCTTTAATTTCAACCTTTCTCATCTGATCACATGGCATTTTATCTTGGCTACTTGATGAAACTGAACTTGTGTATTCAAGAGGAATAGGGGGTTGATAGGGCAGTTCGTCACAATTAGAAGTGCTTGGGAAACTAAATTATTCTATATTATCTTCTGATTGTGAGGGATATTCATCATAACTTGGCTTATGGTCCCAATTTCTCAGTTTTTCACCCTCTAAAATTAGATTATCATATTTTTCTTCTTTTTCAGCAACAAAAATATGACATGAGGATTGAAACAAGCTATTGTTTCTTTGATGGGAAGGGTACTTTTCTGATATAAGGTCTTCAATAGATTGTTCATGGAAATCATCTTCATAATCATCATACAAAGATGAATCAATGACCATTTGACTATTAATGGCTGAGGGGATTAGTACAATAGTTGGGACAGCTGGTTGCTCAGGGAAAACATCCTCATAGTCATCAAAACTTGGAAAATCATGGCACATTGGTTCATTAACGATAGGAGGGATTGATAAGCTAAGAATTTAGTCATGACAAGCTGCAATACTATTGTCATGATGAAATAAATCTGAATCTAAGATGACCTCTTTACTTAAAGAATTGAGAAAAGGAGGAGATAAGGAAATGATGGATTGTCCATATTGATATTTCTCTTGGGGACCTAGATTTTGACATGAATGATGAATTTGTTCTTCAAATTTTGGAAAATAATTATGAAACTCATCATCTAAGTCTTGCTTTCTGCAATCATCCCCTTCATCATCACTGCTAGAGGAATCACTTGCTGAATATTGAATATATGATGCATACCTCTCACAACAATTCTCAAAAATTCTTTCATCTAGATAAATTATCTTGCAATGAGAATAAAAAACATCATGAAAGTCCTTCAAAGAGGAAATACTAGAAGAAGGGAGTGTTCTATACCATTGCCTTGCACCGCCTTCCAATGAATACCTGAACATTTTCATCAATATATCTTCATGATGGATGTCAAGTTGCTACATCAAAGCATGAAATTCATGAACATGCTCAAAGGGTTGTCATCATCACCTTCATAAAATCTAGGCAGTAGATCTTTCCATTCATCAATTTGAGGCACAAGATGTGGATAACCATCTATGGCTGAGAAATTGAGTGGGGGAAATCTCCTGGCTAGGATAGCCTTCATAGCCATTTGATTTTTCTCTCCCCAGTGGAGTCACCAACATATTATGAACAATGGAGTCGCCATGGTGAATTTGCAGTCTTGAAGGGGTCCAACTTCAGTCACCATCTAAAGCTGGAGTTGTGCAATGTCGTTCTTCCCAGGGAGCTTTTCAATCTGCTCAAATCTGTCCTTGGCAATGGAGCCAAAAATGTTGGCACTAAAAGTCACACTTTGACTGCTAAAGTGTAAGCTCAACACCCATCAGAATGTAAAAGATAACTTTGGTTTTGAATAGGTGGATCATCAAGATGGATAAAGAAAGAGAGAGGGCAGCAAACTGCAGAGCCGTAGGCTGCACCAATGGGCAATGGAGTCACAAACATCCCACTCATCTAAGGCACAAAATATGCTTAACAGAAAAAAAATATTATATGTTGATAGGTGGAAGAAATGAAGAAGGAAAACATAAGATAGAATGTTCAGTAAATAGAGATCCTCTCAATTCAATGAATCAACAAATACTTGAATACAAACAATGACTAATGGGCAAAATACAACAGATCCTCTGCTGCTTAGGGATCCATAAATCATTGAAAACCTTTGATCCTCAAATCTGCAATATATTCAAATAAGAAGAAATATAAAAGAAGAGTTACAATCTGAAATCATAGCTCTCATGAGTCTCCTATAGTAGTAATGCTTACAATCCTAAAATGTCCACTGGCTTACAAATGAACACACACAGAAAACTGCCTATTCCTACTCTCTCTAGCCTCTCTTGGCTCATCCCTCCTCTTCTCCAAGAGATATTTCCTTCTTTAAATAGACAATAGCATCCAAATGAACTAAGGAGGTCAAATCCCATCTCCTGCATTTGATTCTAAGCCTTGGAGATAGGTGTCAACAATCAAAGAGATAAAAATCCAACAAACTGCTAATTTTCAGGAATTTGTTGGAAGTCATTAATGAAATGTCTCCACCTCATTGCATGAGGCCTTTGCTGGAGATAAATATTAGGTGTAGGCATCCCTTGACATCTAACTGATCCTTGAGAAGTCATTCGAACTCTCCTTAACATGTGGAAACCTCCCAACAAGGCGAATATCAAAACCGTGACCGCTACAAATAATTAGTACGCAGCGCCACTGTGCAAACTACGCAGCGCCTACTTCTATATCCAATATATCTCAAACAAAAACACATTTTGAAAAACTGAGAGAGGTTTTTGTTATTTGGAATGTTATGAACAAAAGCCTCCTCCAGTTTTCCAAAATACATCATCAAATGCTCATAACCCAAGTTTTAAATTAGTGACTGAAAACTGGCAGAATAACTCTGCACAATTTAGCCTCTGCCAGAATATTACGCAGTGCCTGTAGGTAGTGTCTAACTGTGTTTCTGCATGCAATTCGGTAGCATAAATCCATGGGTGCTTTGATGCTTGAACTTGGATATTGGGAATAACTCAATATAATTTCATTTTTCCCCAAAACAAATAAAAATCCTATAACAATTGTATTCATTTGCCAAAATGAATAATGAAATGCAAATTATGTTCTCTGTGAAATATTAGGTAGCGCCTGTAGGTAGCGCCACTTATGCAATGTTGAGGCATAAACCAATCTTTTGCTAACACCACACATAGACATTTAGAGAGGATAAAAAAAACCTTTTCATATTTTACTTCCTTACTTTTCACATGGATGACCTAAAGATTAACATGTGAATTTTAGTATCTGTTTTTCTTTTACAAAGTCATCACACTAATCTGGGACTAGAAAGTTATTTAAGTAATATTGAAGTATGTTATTACCTCGCACCCTAGTGTGATATTGGAAATCATAAAATATATTTCCTAAACAAGTATTCGTCTCCCTTAAATAAAATCAACCAATCTCTAGGAGAGGGCAATACCTCTTAGCTTGTTTTGAAACTTAAATCTAAGACTTGTAAGGGCCCACACATGCCCACATGTGCACAATCGTAGGATAGTTTCAAATTTATAGAGTAAATCACTTATGAAGTTTAAAGCATTGTAAGGGCCCATACATTCCCATATGTTCGCAATATAGGGATAATTTTCAAGCTTTCTTAGATTAAAAAACATCCTAGGGAGATAAAAAGAGTTAAAGAAAGGATTTTCATATCCACCATTTTAGCTTAGGATTCTTTTGTTTGCAAATTTAGTAAGTTATTTAAACAAGACAAGTAAAGGACCACATGATGTCCACCATGTTAAAATATTGAATCTAACTTATTAAAAAAAAAAATCCCCATCACCACTCCTTGAACACACTCTCTCACTCAAAAAAACCTTTTTGCTAGATATTTGAAACTCTTTGTTGGACTTCACTTGTTTAGTAAAGAGCCATTTTGCACACCATCATAAAAACAAAGTTGGTCCATGACTCCAATTTCACAACCTACTCTCACATTCTAAAAAAAAAATAATCAACCCATTTTATAACCTCCACAGGAGGAACACAAAAGAATTTGGTAATCTAAGTTATTATTTTGGGAATAGGAATCCAAATAACTCCCCATCATAATTCCTCACTTGAAACTTAGAAAGTTTTGAATTAGTTTGCAAAAATCCTCCCACTCAATCATTCCTATACCATAATGCAAGGATTCACCCATGAAGGGTCGAAGGACGAGGTCCATTTGTTCTGTGTGTGCCTCCTTGGGTCACCCAACCCTTGGAAAGCATCCAGCTTGTGACCGATTTCTGAGGCCGAAAATCTAAATGTCGTGCTTGATGAAGGTAGCTTAGTAGCCCAATCTAGGATTTATCTACCCAAGGTGGAAGTTGTGGGCTTCAATTGCACCTTAGTCATATTTTGAATGGTTTTTGGTAAATATTGCCAATACTTCCGGGATATGCCCCATTCACCCCTCATTATAACCGATTGTTAATCCCTTCACTAGCTTCTCCTCAAGTGGGTTCTAGCCCCAATGTCGAGTGCTTTTTTGGACGTCCAGTGTTATCGAATAGGAAGGACGTTACGTCGGATAGGACACGTTCACTTGTTGTTTAATTTGTATTCCCCCATGCAGAGTTACAAAAATCCCAAACTACATTTCACATTGTTTTGATGTATGATTCTCACCACTTGATTACATACCATTTATGAATACATTGTTTAAAGTAATTTGAAAGCAATTTGTCCTATCATTATTCACCACCATTTACACATACCCACATCTAGGCAAGAATCATAGGGGAACCACAATATCCCCCTCGTTCTAGGCGCTTGAGAAATTTACCCCCAATTTTGGGTGGTGTTCCTACTTTTGTTGAGACATGAGCAGTACCACCACATACACCAGTTAGTGCTATGGTACTAGGCTCGGTATTTCTAGGGGAAAATTTGCTTGGAACCAATATCCAAAGTAACTCACAAACAAACCATCCACCACAAGGAGGTAGAGCTCAAACGTTTTCACAAAGTACAAGCTCCCAAAGAACCACTTCCTCTTATACCATGGAAGTACCCACCCCCGTCATGTTGAAATATTGTAACTTCGAAGAATATTCTAATTATATTTGAGTTATTATTGTATAGATCAAACCCCTTTTGCAGATTGATCAAGTCGGTTCCTGTATAAGATCAAATCCCCTTGTGTGGATTGGTCAAACATGTATTTGCATGGTGGTATTTGTAAAGTCGACCGCTAGTAATTGTAAAGTGGTTTTAGCCACTTCTAGGAAAATTCGTCTTTACCAAGTGAAGAGTCACAACCTTAGCGCCATATCACACTTGTATTTATATGTGAGGTTAGTGTCTCATTTGTACACACTCACTCACTCATCTAGTGCACATATCTTGAAGGAAATTGCAGTTGCACGAAGAAGTCTGACGAAGGAGAAGAGAGGCACATGCTTGGTCTTGGTCTATCTTTGGTTTTTTGGTCTTAGTCTTGGCATTGTATTAGCAATATATT
>JZKD02S0181931.1:18887-29142 GCA_000966675.3 Picea glauca | reverse complement strand
ACCAAGGAGACATTTTCATTTTGAATCATCTTGTACTTGAACATTTAAGTGGGGTAAAAGGAGGTTGCCCCCTCGAAGAGGCTTATTATCTGAAATTATCTCTTTTTCAAGGCGAGTACTTTTTCTGAGGTTTTTCTATGCTATATTGATATTTGGTTCTTAACAGCAAATGTGTTGACTGAGCCTCTTTGTCTCATGTGAAGTTTGAGTACTTCTGAGACAAGCTTGGTATTGTCTGAAAGGACCTCCCTTGAAAGGGGGAGTGATGTTGATGATATCATGGTATCCTAACCAACAATGGGTAGCTCGGTTAGGATTTTATATCCTAGGGGATTAATCATCCCTAGGAAGATCCCAAAGGTCTGGTAAGGATGGTCTGTCAGAGTACATGTGCATGTATATGCCAGTTGTGGTCAGTAGTGGTATCTTAGTTAAGATTTTATATCCTAGGGAATCTTATGATTCCTGGGAAGATCCCTAAGGTCCGGTAAGGACGGTCTATCAAAGTACCACTGATGTTATTGTTGAAGCACCTGTCTCATTTTGTTGCCACGTGTTGATAATGATGTTCTAGCTTCATGATGTCGATGATGTTATTGTTCCAACTTCGTTCTATTGATGTTGATGTTATAGCTGCATGTTGTTGATGATGATGATGATGTTACTCCAGCTCCATGTTGTAAACTATGTTGATGATGAGAAAAACTTCTGATGATTTATAGATGTGCCAGACAATGTTCTAGATGTTGACGATGATGTTGCCCTTTCCTTCTCTTGATGATGTTGTATTGAGTCATGTAAGTAGAATACCCTTATCGTTAAGGGGGAGTGTTGAAATATTGTAACTTCGAAGAATATTCTAATTATATTTGAGTTATTATTGTATAGATCAAATCCCCTTTTGTGGATTGATCAAGTTGAGCCTTGTATAAGATCAAATCTCCTTTTGTGGATTGGTCAAACATGTATTTGCATGGTGATATTTGTAAAGTCATCCCCTAGTAATTATAAAGTGGTTTTAGCCACTTCTAGGAGAATTTGGCTCCACCAAGTGAAGAGTCACAACCCTAGCGCCATCTCACACTTGTGTTTACGTGTGAGGTTGGTGTCTCATTTGTACACACTCACTCACTCATCTAGTGCGCATATCTTGAAGACAGTTGCAGTTGCAGGAAGAAGTCTCACGAAGGAGAAGAGAGGCACATGCTTTGTCTTGCTCTATCTTTGGTGTTTTGGTCTTAGTCTTGGCATTGTATTGGAAATATATTATTGAGGAATTTTTGTTGGGTTTTCTCCTCGATGAGGGTTTCCCAAGACAAAATGTTGTGTACCTTGTGATTGTGTTTCTTTCAGTGATCCTCTTTATATTGTTGTTTTGGAAATGCATTGAATGCTCATGAAATTTGGAAATAACCTAATAACAACAGTCAAACTTAACACGTCATTCCCTACTTGGATTCACTCAACATCCCAGATCTAACCAAACTAAAAAATGATCCCATATTACACGGTCCCACTTGGCCGAATATGCCCACAAAGCTACCTTCCAACATTCCTAAGTTTGAAGAAAAAACTGGAGAGGATCCAGCCAACCATATCATGTCTTTTCACTTGTGGTGTTCTTCCAATAGCATAATGGAAGATTTTGTTCGTCTACGATTATTTCAGAGAACTCTCACTGGAACTATGACCAAATGGTACAAAGACGAGAAGTGTGGTGCCCACACAACCTTCGAGTCTTTAGCCAAAGAATTCCTGTCATTTTTTCAACTCCCTATTCGTCATGACACGATTTTGGAGATTCTTTCAGAATGCAAACAAACCATTGATGTTCATATCTCTGACCATATTCATGAGTGGCGTAGATATTGAAGCATATGCAAGGTGGATACCACCCTAGAACAAAGGCTAGAATGGTTCCTATGATCGCTCATTCCTACCCTTTCCAAATATGTGGCTACATCCCTCCCCCAAATTGAATACGAATCCATCACTAAGGCGCAATAGTTTGACCTCATCTACTCCCAATAATGGTACCTATACATTGTTCTTCCAGATGCTCCTCTTCCTTTTCCCTTTGGTTAAGACAAACCTAAAACATCGCACGCCGTTGATGGGTTGATTGGATCCATGGCTCGTATTCAACCACATGCACAACTAGTGCCCACATATGGGACCAATCCATACTTTCCACCATATGGGGGAACTCCATATTAGCCTCCCCCACTGCCCCCTCCACCATTCATGGCACCTCCTCTTCCTACCATGGGTACACATCTACCCATGTCCCTTCCCCAACCAATACCCATCCCAAAACCAGTCCCCCCACTAACAAATTCATATCCACCCAGTAATAATGGAGCCACCTCCACTTCTTACAACCCATATGGACCCCCACAAGGTAATCCATGTTATCCTTTTTCGGGTCCTCCCCAACCTTTTTCACCCCCACATGGACAACACCAGGCAAGAGTCAACTTCATCCAACCTTCCCCTCTCCAACAAGTTCAAGCCTTTGAATAGTTTATTACAGCCAACCCACCTCACCAACCCAATAATAACTGGAAGAAGGGAAAGAATAGGAACCAAGGATAAGATGGGAAGCCCCCACAACAAAATCCCCAAGCTGGGGGAAACTAGCGCCAACCCAACCCCAACCCTCAAGGGGGAAATAACAATGGACAACCACGCCAAGGGCGAAATAACAATCTTTGAATCAACTACCCTTTCACATTATGTGGCGAATATGGCCATTACACTCATCATTGCCCCCAAATATTCGACTACAAATGTATGAAGGATGTCATGAATCCCCACGGGCACCCAACCGCCACCATAGGGACCTCCCAATTATATACCACCACCACCACCAGCGGTATTAAAAAACTCGATCCCACACCAAGGAGTCATTAACACTCAACCAGATGTGCCCCAATGCCCACACCCACAGGGGAAATTCCCTCCACCTAACCAGTCCCACTTAGGTAGCACCACCAACCGCAGTATCCTCCTCACCATTGAATAGGAAATCCTCTTACAAACTCGTATTCACCAATATGGTACACCCCCTGATCCATTACCCACCACCTCGGAATCTCCCCAGCCACCAACCAAAAAACCCTTGATGATCCCTCATCCTAACACTGAAGCTATCACTCACGTGCCTCACGCACCATTGCGCAAAAATGTGCATAATCCCCATGCATGGGCCACCCATAGCTACAGTCTTATTGACGATCTCGCTCAATCACCTGTTGCCACGTCATTTATGGAAGTCCTTTAGACATGCCCTTCCCAACAAAAGGCATTACTCTCACAATTAGGGGCAGTAGATCCCGCAGACACCCGTCTAATCACATCTGACTTAGACAAAGCAGACCCTCGACGCTCATTCTTAGTCGCATTCCAGATTCCTGCCAAATACAGAATATCATCGTTCATCGTTGCATCATTGATGAAGGTGCCTCTACTTGCATCATGTCCAAAACAGTTTGGCAGCAAGTCGGTTCACCCGAGTTAATCCCATCATCCATCACCCTTCGAGCGTATGATGGTAGACCATCCCACCCAGAGGGCTTGTACCAAAACATTCCAGTGGAATTAGGGGGGAAAACGATCCTCATCGACAAAGAGGTCATCGATGCCCAGTTGGATTACAATATCATTTTTGGCAAAAGCTACATGTATGCCATGTAGGCAGTAGCTTCATCAAACTTCCACACCATGTTATTCCCACATAATGGGAAAATTGTCACCATCGACCAATTAACCCATTATGAATCTAACCAATCCAGCCATATTGACAATATCCTTCCCCTGATCCTTTCAAATTACGACCTCTTACCCATGGTTGATGTGGCCTCGAGGCTATTTCAGGATCCATCCTTGATCGGTACATACCAAGGCTTCCCTCACCCCAACACCACCACCGCCAATGTTTGTGTTGTCACGGCCGATGGAGTAGAGACCCTCGATCCCCCATTCATGGAGAGGTCATCATACTCTACATCTAATCCTTCCCTTCCAACCTTGATACTTCTGGATGTACTCCCCATACAGACTCCTCGGGACGGAACATTGGAGAGACCACCACCCATGCATCAAATTCCCATTTGGAAAACGATCCCACAGGCCCTCACCCAAATACCCTTCTTTTATCCTCCCATGGGAGTAACAACATACCAAGTTGTTGCTACCCTCACCTTAACTAATATGATTATAGCTATCCCCATATGGTATTTAGAACCCCCATCCATGGTACCAAGTTTATCACTGCAACCTAAACATGTGGTACCATTACCGCAACTAGTGGCACACCCACCCACTCATCCAACTAGTCATATAGTTGGGGGCACTAATATCGCCATTGATAACTTAGCTACACACCATAGGGGAAACACCACAACCCAACATGGCACATGGAAGAAGAAGGAACCTCTTCCCTCTTCCACACCACGCATACCACCCCCATGCGCATTGTGCACCACCGTTGTACATCCCACCAATATTTGCCCCACTTTACCCGAGTTGCGGAATATCATTCCAAAACCCATAAGTGTGTCGCTACTACTCACACCAGTATCCCCATTGGCCTTCTCGGAACCTTTTTCCTCCAAACCTCCCAGTTTGAGAACCAAGCACGCTTGCGTTATCTTCTCTCGGTACGACCATTACATGCACAATTGTCCGGCCCTCCCTCAATTTTGGGACACCCTAGCAGCAGTACGTCAAACCACATTACCCAAGTCCTCCCAACCCATCTCCTTTGTATAAATAATTACTAACATTAACTATGTTTCTACATCAGTAAACAAGCGCATGTGATGCCCTTGCGCATTATGTTACCAGATGGATCATTACACATATCGGTGCCCTCTCATCATTGAAGGACGAGCACACCAGAGGGGTTCCATCCCACCCATTACACTAATGGTACAAACCCTGATGGACCAGGCTATGAACAATCCCCGTCCAAGCAGTCATGGCATACCCCCTCCATGACCCAACCTTTGTCCTTCAACCCTTCTTTCCATTCCACCACAATGCAAAGACCATACGGCCCCCAAACCACACCTAACCTATGGAGGAGGTTTTGTCGGCTTACCTGGCTCTCTCGTCGACTAAGTCTGGGCTTGTGTACTCTCGAACAGATCACCAATGTCCAATCTCACAGCTCACAGATCCCCATAGAAAAAAGTACAAATGAGGTGTAAATGTGGGCCTCGTGCCCATATATACACCCTTTTGCAAAACTTCCTCACCTCCCTATCAAAGCATTCAAGCTTCGTTTCTTGCACCATTCGCACCTTCGAGATCCATACTTCTTTATCTTCACAACAATACTCTCAGTGTCTCATTTCAGTTTGGAGCCCCGGGGCCCCTTTTGGCGCCCCGGGCGCAGGTATGCATCACCAGTCAACATTTAATTCTCAAGCAACTATTGTATATGCTTTATTTTCATATATGTTTCATGTCAGGTATTTGGTTTGTATGTACAGGTCCTCATCAGCAGCCTCCTTCACATTGTCAGTTGTGGGCTTCCTTTGGCTCCTTCAGGTATATATTCCAAACTGGCATAAAATCCCATCCTCTGCTCACAGTTGCATTGTCCAATTATACCCACTGACATTTATCCCTAAGGCCCCTACGGGCGGCTCTGCAGCACCCTCACCTCCATCCATTCTGGTGTTGTCACCCGCTATCCTTCTCACCCACATGAGTTGTCCCACATATCGTTTCCCTTAAACACATTGACACTCATGTTGATTAATCGCCCTTAGGATTGGGATTCCTCATAGTTTTGCATCTCAAAGAATGAACCTCATACTTCTTCTCATCATTTTGCTATCCTACCCATTATGGACTCCCCCATCATATGGTTTTGATTTTAACAAATGCACCTCCACTCCATCATTTACCCTCCATTTCATCCACCACTACTTTCCCATCTACAAGCTTATCCCCCATTCATCTACCTGGTACATAAACTAACCAATGGGGCCCCCACCCTCCACCATTCTTTACTTGCGTCCTTACTGGCCAAGCCATACTTCACTGGGGCACCCGTTTCTGTACCTGTACTTTCAACCCCATTATTTATTCATTTGGTAATTGCATAAAGCATATTTCCATTCCAGCAAGTACAATATATTTTGGTCATCACAATCGACGAAGTTTTTTCCTTGGCACACAACAACCCATGTCGCCCTTGGTTGGGGCAATTTGCTTCCCTCATTACCTTTGCAAGATATTTGTCCCTTTCCGAGCTTCTAACCATTACAGACACCCATGTCCCACGTCGCTATATTTTGACCTATTTTACATCTCCTTGCAGTCTCTCCCATTCAGCGCAGGTTTACCGCATATATGGTCATCACCCTGACACCAGATCATGTTTTACGGTTTTTTCCATCCATCAACACCCCCCAACCAAGGGAAGTTCTTGAATTCCATATATTTCAGACATTGTTCATGATTATCATCCTATCCACCTTCACCAATACAATTTTTGACACCATTTTGATCAATCAATGTCAAGAATCTCTTTGCTTCTTGCAATTGTGCATCCTTCCCTATCGACATCAACACAAGGTTCTAAGAAGGTGGCAGTATCTTGTATCTCATCCCACCATTAATGAGTAGCCTCGAACGACACAGAAAGAGTCATCATTTCTTTATGATGTCATTGACCTCCATAACATTCAAACCCAACCAAGTTTCATGTTACGGTGGGTCTTACTATGCGACCATTGTTGTTTACAGTAACAGCCGAAAACCTCTGAATTTGATAGGCCATCGATGCCTCTGAGTGGTTCACCTCTCAATTCAAAGCCAGTTCAGACATCTGAACCATCATCTGTTGTTTTTTACACCCCCGAGGGCACTGCAGATATCTACTTCACCAACACTATCAGTGACCGTTATCATTTTATGGCTTCATGGCACGAGCATGGGGCATGCCCACCTCGTTTGTACAAACATTTTATTTTATGGAGAATACCTAGTACAAATATTTGTATCCCCTCTCCCTCCAACGTATTTCTTTCACCGTCCATCACTACAAAGTTCTCTTGCGCTTTTATACAATGATGTCATCACCAAAAGAAACGATGATGTATTTCAGCTATACATATGCTCCTAACCTCATACATCAGGGGGCATTTGTTATTACTGAAAAATTGCTCACCACAAACATAAACAATGGATGAAGAAATAGTCAACACAAGCACAACATACTACCAATAATTATGGAAGGATTACACTATGTTTGGCAAGATAAGCACAAAACTATGCAAAAGTGGTTCTAAATCTCTGTGTGTATTCATCACAATCAGCATGTGCACATCCACGCAGGCTAACACGGCGTACAACGCGCACACTGCACAGTCTGTGTGACTAACAGTCAGAAAACCTGTGCGGATGCGAAAACGGTGCATTGATGATTTTGGTCAGGCCTCAACCATTTATGGGATGGAGTGGATCTTCCCCATACCCAAAATTTCCCCCAAATTCCTCCTTGGGATCAATGAAAGGGATGGGAGGTACATCCAAAGTTCTCCCATTCACATTTGAAACTAGTTTGGAAAAAGCTTGCCATCCTCCTATAAATAGAGGGTCATTATATGCAAAGAAGAAGAAGCAATTTGAGTATTGTTATGTTGTTCAATTTTTCTTTGAGAAGTCATCTTTCTCCTAGAACTCTTTGAGCATTCATAGCAAGTGTTGCGCCTCTCTCCTCTTGAGAAGTTCAACTATCAATTATTCACCATTGTATTTTCATTTCATCCATTGTTAGAAGAGAGAAAGCTTTGTATTTGGGGACTCAAGAGCCTTCCCAAGGAGGAAGAGGGGATTCATAAGATCTCATATTTCTCCAAGGTGTTATCAATTCGAAGATCGGTCTCATTTGGTAACTATTCCTTGTGTCTCTTTCTTGCATCAATTTTAGTTGTTACATGCTTAGTTTAGTTTTATTTCTTTGTTGTCCATTTCTTGTTTTCTACTTAGTTGAACCACTAATCAACTAACAAATTGTTGTGTTGTCTTGATAGCCTAATTAGATAGTTAAGGGACCTCTTTTTGCTCGACCAAGTGACAAAAAGAACCCAACACTTGTTGATTTCTCCTTTACATTCTGAACTTCTTTATCAAGTTAAGCTTTGACTCCATTTTCTCAAAAGACGAGGCACTAGGTCTTGTTTGTCTTCTCACTTCATCGCCTAAAAACAAAAATAACTTCATTCTATAAATATGATTTTACTATCAACTTTACAAAGTACAAATTTGTAGTCTTATAGGGAAACCCCCCCTTGTGCCGAAAGAGAGATGACCTCAAGTGGGGAGGACAACCACTGAGGTGACGATGGGTGGTGTTTTCATGTTCCCCTAAGGTTTGTACGTGGGTGATTAAACTTATCTTTGAATGCAGATCTTGAAGGTAGAACTCATGAATCTTGCTCAATGAAGCATAACAACGATCACAATGCTCCATGTTGATCCCAAGAACTCTGTGAACACCTACATATCAATGTCAAGAGAAGAGATTCCCAATAGATTGCAAACAAACCTACATATCAATGTCAAGGAAAGAGAATCCCACATTGCTTCTATAATCCTCTCCAATGATGAATAAGGCTTACATGGGAGATGACAAGATCTCCACAACTTCTGCTTGAACTCACATTGAAGGTTTTGTACTAGACAAAATAAGCATGGGTGAATTCATAATGATGAATTGGAGGGGTTGGTAGATTCAAGTTAATGTCGCCTCTATACTTTTAGAGGCTTATAACCACCCCCCTCCCTTCTTACCTTATAACCTTTATCATCATGGAAACGGAACTAAGAATTATACCCCTATGCTTGGAGTGAGCTTCTGTGGGACACATGGCTTCAACGTTTACCATGATGTTCACAAGGGAGTTAAGTTCTCCCTTCACGTGATGGAATGAGACTTCTTGATATTTGCACTACTCTTAGAGAGGGGAGAGCATTACATTGCATGAATGCTTAAATGAGAATCATAAAATTCTCAATAGTGTTTGTAGGGCCTAATGTTCTTGTACTTTGACTTTGATGTTTGTGGTGTGCCCAAGGCATAAAGTGAATGTTATCTCTTGCTTTCTAACACACTATGGTTTCATATGCTTTCTAACACACTATTGGAATGTGCTTTGTTTTTTACGTCGGTTGCAAGGAAAAAATTGTAATATGATTTGTCTTACTTTTCTCCCCGTATCTCTGTGTCTTTCATAAATGCATGTTTCCTTTGATTAATTTTTACATTCTAATTTATTATTAGATATGTACTTAGTTTGTAAATTTCTTTTATGTTCCTTGACACATGAAATGGAATCTCAATATTACAAATCAAGTTATCATTTAGAAATGGTTAAACATTTTGAATATTTGCATTATTATACGTGTTCTCAAATATGAGTTATATTATTGATTTATCTATTATTAAGTGCATGAGAAATTTGATGATGATTAATATTTATAAGTAAACATTTTAATTATTGAAAAGATCTTAAAACGTATATATAATAAAGAAAAGTAAAAATATATATATTTAATTATCAAACTTTTTTATAATATTAAAAAATTTAAAATTTTTAAATTTTGCATTCAATTTTAATTGTGCCTTTTTTAAAATATTTTGGAAAAACAAAAATATTGAAACCTTAGTGATGATGATGATGGTTATTAATGTTCACTGAAACCAAATTTGATTTATCGAACTTTAAGATAAAAAGGTAAAGAATCACTTGGTTTGCTTTAGAATTTTATGTCTATGCTCGAAAAGCTTATGATAAGCATTCCTAAAGCACCATAGCTTTCATGAGTTAAAAGGTTAGGAAGGTCAATATCTTAACACATATTCTGAAATTGAGATCTAATGTGGGTGTACACAACACATTTTAAGAGAAAGTGTTTTTCATCTTCAACCCTCTTAGTGTCACAAAGATGACAAAAAAAAGTTTACCCGTGGCCTTTCAGGAATTGTCAAATATCTCTTTCTTTATGCTAGTTAAAACAAAGAGATATTTTTTATATTTTAGATTAGGGTTAATCACTTCCTTATAGTATTTTAATTTTCTCGATTGCTTTAATTCTTTATCACACCACAGTTTCTCCTTAAATTTAGATGTAATAATATGTTTAATATTATCGATATTATGCAAAGTGACCTCTTCCTCAATTCCCCAATGATTTAGCCAAGTCTTGGCATCTTTATGTCAACCTCACTTGAGCC
>JZKD02S0181931.1:0-16016 GCA_000966675.3 Picea glauca | reverse complement strand
CCCAGCTTGTTTCTTGAGTACGCAAACTTTTCATCTTGCACAGAGGCTTTACCAAAATATTTGTTATCTTCTCATCTGTGGAGATATATTGGAGAACCACTTCTCTTTTATGGACCTCATCATGGAGAATATAATGCTTGATCTCAATGTACTTCGGTTTGTCATGGAAGACTGGATTTTTCTTGAAGGCTTCATATAGCTCTGATCATTACAAAATATCATGGTCGAATTCAACACTTATGTTTCCTGCTAGCTCATGACATCGTGGCAAGGCTCAAATTGAAACATAATTCAAGTATCACTTCTTCTGTCATCATGAGAGTTTGCCATAGATTATCAATCCATCATCCCAGACTTCTGAGTAACTATTCTGATACACTATCTCTGTCATAGAAAGTTTTCACCACGCTTCTGTTGTATATGAGATACTCTGCATCAAGTTGTTTGAATCCATACAATGTCTTCTTGTATCTGCATACATGGGTCTCTTTCTGGTATAAGCTTCTTTCTCACTTGCTTTATTGGGAAGAATAGTCTTTTACATGTAAATTCCAATCCATGGATACTACAAGAGGTATATCTAGAACAAGTTGTTGTCATAGTCTTCTCCCTCCTTCTGAAAGAATCTCTGAATCTTGCAATGCTTCCATTCATAAGTATTTTTCACATTTTCTTACAAACATTGTTCTTTATCATAATTTCCATTTCTTCTACTAGATTTCTTCTTAGTGGGTTCAAACCAAGCTGGTAGTATTGTGATTCTCGGTATAATAACTGGTTATTCTTGTTTTTCTTTCTTTCTTGGAATCTTCATGTCTCTCTTTAGCTCTTGGGTCCATGGGGTCTTCTATAGATTCCATGCCCTGAAGATTCCAACTTCTTCCTTTCATCATAGGATCATGGATGTAGAAGGACAACTAAGGATACTTTAAGGCTTATTTTCGAAGAAGACTTCTTCTAGAGTCAAACTGAACATGTGCTATTTATCATGGCTACTACTTTCAATTAGAACATGGACAGATACTTCATAATCCTCAATGGATCATATCATTTAGGATTAGCTCCCTCCTAATCCTTGCTTCATGCATGAATGCAGGCTCTTCTTTTGGAATTTTGTAATCAACTCCCTCCATCTAAGAGAGTCCACGCTTTTGTCTGCATCATTATTGCCTTCTGCAAAGTGTCACAAGTATTTTTCTAATTTCCTCTTGATTGTTGGCTTCTTTCTGTTTTGACTTCTTTTGGGTCTCTTCAAGTTTGATTGTGATTTCAGCTTATCTGGCAGTTGTTACTTATATAATAGCTTCCACCGGAATTGTTACCAAGGGTTGTCAAAGTACTTCATCTTTTCATGTGTATTTCTTGACTTGTAGTCATCGTGATAGCAATACTTATCTTCTTATTCTCCATAGGTATTGTTTCACTTGAACATCTTATCTTCTAAGAAATAGATATGCAAGATATGTACAGAAACTATGTAAACATGATATGTACAAGAACTTCGAAGAATATTGTTACCTTGACTTAGAAGAAGAAGTATGTTTTATCCTGCTTGGCCTTCTTTGAGGGTTCCCTTTCTTCGGCAACTGATGCTTCGTCTATTTCCTTCCTTAAAACTTCTTCTTATTCCTGAAATTCTTGAATTTTGCTTTGAAGGCTTGATCATTGTATTTCTTTTGGGATTTCTCTTTTGTGCTAATCCTTGATTCTTCTTGTGCACAACAAGTCCAAAGTTCTTCAGATGTGAGATACTTCTTTCTTGTGTTCATGCTTGCGGCAAATGCATCCCATGTCTTGGGAAGGTTGTTGAGTACTATATTTACTAGTTCCTTGAAATGATTTCTTCAATAGATTGTGGTTGATCTCTTAACTGAGAGATTCTCACAAAGTATGATGTTATGTTTTCATCATCATTCATTTTCATGTCGCGGAGCTCATTTTTCAGACTCATTACTTGTCCAATGTTTCTAACTGAGAAGAGATTAATTAGGGCATCATACATCTTCTTAGATGAGTCAAGATGAGAGATGTAGGGTATCAAGTGGTCTTTTACAGAGTCCACTATGATACTCATGGCATTGATGTCATTGTCCTTTAACTTCTCCATAACTGCAACGTTCTAAGGTTTATTCTTTTTTCCTTCTTCAAACTATGGTTCCACGATCTTTCCGTTCACGATATCCAACACTTTATTATTTAGCAAGGATGAGGTCAATCCTTGTCTTCCATGCTCTGAAGTTAGAAGACCCTTCTAACTTTTTTTTTGACTTCATAAAGTCATGACTGTTTTGACTTGGTCAACCTTTGATTTTGACCAAAAACTCAAACTTGATGTCTTAGCTTGTTGAGAGTACCAGGAGGTGCGTTAGGTTAGGGCGCACTAAGCTATCCATAAATTAGGTCAATCTCTTCACTTAAGGTGTCTTAACAAGAGGGTTAGGGTTTCGTTGTTGCAGCAAAAACTTTGACTGCAACTGCAACTGTAACTGAGCAAAAATCCTCCCAATCTATCTTCCAGCGGTTAGATTGTCTGAAGATAGTGTGGGCCCATAACCTGTTAGAAATAATTTGTGTGCTCATTTAACCATAGACAATATAGCAATATTGTCACCCAAACATAGGCCAAAGCCACCCCTGAGCACCTTAATCTTGACAAAGAGAATAATTCCATAAACAAACCCTATACCCAATAGCCAATCAATGTAGCGTACCTCTCTCTAGATCTAGCGCACAAGGCAGAAATTCCAAACCATAACCAAGAGAAAGTCCAAGCCTAAAACCGAAAATACTAGTTGCAGTAGTTGCAGCTACAACAACTCTCCAAACTTGTGCACTTGCTAAATTTCTGCAGTTGCGAGCTATGTGTCCAAATGAGCTCTGGCATCCTGTATTTACACTGCTCTTCCTTAGCTGTATGGGTCGACTTCTCTTTCTTGAGGCTAAAAACTCAATATTAATTATTTTTTTAGTCGACTTGTCTTCTAGGGTTATGTCTGATGCTTTAGGGTTTCTTCTTGTTTCCTGGAATATTTTATTCTTGTCAGGGTTACACGTGGAGGTTTAATACCTCCCGCAGCTATCATAATATCAACATGATTTTCATGGAGTGCAATTTTAGACATGATTTTAGCTTGAAGAATTTTGTATTGTTAACCCTATAAAAGCTAGAAGCATAGTTGAGGGATAAGCAAGGGATTAACAACTCTTAGTGTTAGTAGCATAATTGCATACTTGACTTTAGGTCTTCAAACTTGTTGCATCTACATTTTGTTCATAAAGGAATCACGATATTTAAATTTGTTATTGCTTGGAATGAATTGATGAAGACTGTGGTTTTATCTTGGAAAGGTCTATGTGAGAAAATGGCATAAGAAATCTTCTCGGCATGACATATTTTATGAAGGTTGTATGCTTACCTTATGACCCTTTGATTATTGAATTTCATATATGCATCTATGAGGTTCATTTCCATGTATTCTTGATAGTTTGAATGAGTAGGGTTGATGGTGCTTTTACTGATTGTAGAAGTCCACACACACACACTTGATAGAAGACAAATGTTTGCTATGTTGAAAAAGGATTATATATACCTTTTGAAATGAAAGGATAACCTTAAACCAAAATTAACATGACTTGTGTAATTTAATGTAATGCTTAAGATGAAGTTTGTAGGGCCTTGGGACCCCTGGCATCCTAGGCCTGTCATGGACGATGCAGATGCATTTATACTGAGGCTCAAAACCCTGGGAGGCATAGCCATTCCCCTTGAAGTGTAGACTTGATAAGAGCCTAGCCTCTCTCTATTATATCCAATCAAACTTGAAGTTTAAGGCCTTAAGATCCTCTTTTGATGATTTGGAAAACTAGGAATACCTCTAAAAGTGTTTTCCTTAAATGCAAGAGTACAACTCCCTCCTCGAGAAGCAGACTTGGGATCTAGTTTCGCTTCCTTCAGGAACGAAGATTGTCAGATGCAGATGGGTCTACAGGACCAAGAGTGCAGTGAATGGATAGGTTAGCAGATACAAGGAAAGATCGATTTCCAAAGGTTTTCAGCATGTTCGTGGCATAGACTATGATGAGACATTTTCTCTAGTAGAGAAGTTGGACTCAATTCGTTTGGCCCTTGCTATTGCAAAAGCCAAAGATGGGAAGTCCATCAGATGGATGTGAAGAATGCATTTATTCACGGAGATCTCTTAGAGGATATTTACATGGAGCAGCCACATGGCTTCATACAAGATTCATCTTTGGTTTGCAGGCTCAAGAAATCTCTCTATGGCCTCAAGCAAGCGCCGAGAGCATGGTACGCCAAGATGGAATCCTAACTATTGTCCCATAATTTTGTGAGATGCAAATCCGATCCAAATGTCTACATGCTTAGGACTATTGATTCACTTTTGACTCTAGTTATTTATGTGGATGATCCTTTGATCATTGGTTGCTCGACTTCATCGATTGTTGAGGTGAAGAAGATTGTGTGACAAGTTTTTGATGACGGACATGGGTCCACTCCATTACTTCATTGGTCTTGAGATTAGTTAGGATGCTTCATGCATCACGATATCTCAAGCCAAGTATGCTCGGGATCTCATGGACATTTTTCACATGATAGACTGCAATTATGCCCCTACCCCCTTCTTATCTAGGGTGAGACTTGAGGATGGCGGAGATACTCCGTTGGTTGACAACACTCTGTACAAACAGCTAGTGGGGAGTTTGTTGTATCTCTCCCACTCTCGACCAGACCTATCATATGCAGTGGGAGCAGTCTCCAGGTACATGTAGGAGCCGCATGAGTTACACTGGAAGGCTACAAAACATATCCTTCAGTACATTCAGGGCACCATCAGTTATGGGATCCACTATGCAGGAAGTTGCAAGTTGGATCTCATAGGCTTCACAGATGCTATGGAGAGAAAACTAATACCACTTGATCAAGGATGGGATTCCTTTTATCATCAACACGCACAAAAGCAAGTCAAAGATCTCTCTGGTAAGTGTTAACCAAGCCAAAAATTTGATTAGTTCAAGTAAGAAGTATCTTTTGTTTTTCTTACGAGAGAATCAATCGGGTGATGAATCGGTAAGAGAAAAGGCATGCTTGGAGGGATGTACTGAATAGAAAAAACGTCAGTTGGAGGAGCTTCTACATGCATACAAAGGAGTGTTCTAGGAACCTAAAAGGATACCACCTAAGAGGAAAGTGGAGTACGAGATATTGTTGTTGTTTGACTCCCCATTACCCAATATTGAGTTGTATAGACAATACGTTTGAACGCAGGTGAAGTGAAGAAACTGTTGCAGAAGCTACTGGAGCAAGGAGTTATTCGACCAAGCACTTCACCTTGTGGGTCACCTATCATCATAGTACCCAAGAAAAACGAGACTTGGTGAATGTGTATCGACTATAGAGCTTTGAACAAGATTACACTCAAGAATTGGTACCCTTTGCCCAAGATTGATGACTTGTTAGACTAGTTGCAACATGCCAAGTACTTCACCAAGTTGGATCTCAAATTGGAATACCACTAGGTACATGTCAAAGAAGAAGACACTTGGAAGACCGCCTTCAAGACAAGGCAAGGTTTGTATGAATAATTGGTCATGCCATTTGATTTATGTAATGCACCAGCTACATTTATGAGACGAATGAATGATGTATTACGCTCATATTTAGATTCATTTGTCATAGTGTATTTGGATAATATATTGGTTTATAGCTCTACCTGGGAGGAGCACATCTCACATCTCATGCAAATGTTAGAGACTCTGAAAAAGCACCAACTGCTACCTAACCTCAAGAAATGTGAGTTTGCTCAATAATCATTGGTGTATTTGGGTTACGTGATCGATGGAGGGGAACTCAAGATTAATCTCTCAAAGATAGAGACCATCATGAAATGGTCAGTTCCTACTAATGTCATTGAAGTTAGGAGCTTTGTTGGGGAAGCACAATACCTATGGAAGTTCATAGCATCATTTTTAGCAGTAGTTGCACCACTCCACACCATAATAGCAATTAGTAAGAGTTTCTAGTGGGGAAGGAATCAATAGAGAGATTTCGACGAGCTAAAATGAAAGATCAATCAAGAACTAGGTCTTGCATTCCCTAACTTGCAAAAGCCCTTCGAAGTGGATACAGATGCAAGTGGGTATGTTATGGGAGCAATTTTGATGTGAGGAGATAAGCCAATATGCTATCATTATGAGATGTTTCATGCAGGAGTTTTGAACTACCCTACATATGATAAGGAACTCTATGCCCTTGTTCAAGTTTTTAAGTGGAAGCATTATGTGATGGGCAAGGAAACCATTATTCACACAGATCACCATCCACTATAGTATTTGTAGGCCCAAAGTAAGCTTCAACAAACTAAACATTACAAGTGGATGGTGTTTTTGCAACAATTTCATCTAGTCGACAAGTATAAGAAGGGAAACGTTAATAAGTTGGTGGACATGCTTTCAAAGCCACCCATATCCAAGATTACAGCGTTGGGAACTCTTATGCACATGGAGCCCTTTAACCATGATGCATACAAAGAGGTATACATAGAAGATGAGGACTTCAAGGAGGTGTTTTAGCAGCTACAAGGCCAAATTCATGTAGAAGAAGGTGACAATAAGGTTGACTATCATCTCCAGAACGGGTTACTCTACAAGCTAGATAAGCTCTGTGTTCCTAAAGATGAAAAATTGCAGCGTATCAAAGAGGATCACACCTCCAAGGTTGCAAGACATTTTGGTGTTGGGAAGACAATTGCTAACTTACAAAGGTATGTATACTAGCCCAGATTGCAAGAAAATGTAGCATGATATATTAGAGGATGCATACTTTGTTGCATTAGCAAGCTCAATAATAGAAAGCAAGTTCTATACCATCCCTTACTTGTACCCACTCAACTTTGGGAAAGCATTTGCATGGATTTTGTAGGTGATTTGCGAACAACCAAGAAGGGACATGACTATATTTTTGTGGTAGTTGACAAGTTTAACAAGATGTGCATTCGTATGCCTTGTCAAAAGACCATCAAAGAACAAGAAGCAGCAAACATGTTCTTTGAACAGGTCTGGGTGCACTTTGGGATACCAAGGAGCATCATCTCAGACAAGGATACAAGATTTCTCAGTGCCTTTTGGACTACACTTTGGGAGAAGGTGAACACTAAGTTGAAGAGATCTACAACATTCCATCCACAAACAAATGGGCAGACAAAAGTAGTCAACGGGACTTTGATGCAGCGTTTGAGGGGTTAGAATCAGAGGCATCTGAAGACCTGGAATGAAAATATAATCTATATCCAGCACTCATATAACAAATCAGTCCATACTTCTACTAATAAGTCCCATTTCGAAACTTGCTTTGGGTATTTGTTTCCTTTTCCCTTGGATGTTGCATATGGGCAGTGAGGAGTGAGGGAAGACATCACAGGGGAAGCTTTAAGAGCAGAGAAATTTGTTGAAAAGATTAGACAGATCCATTTGCAAGTATAGGAGACATTGAACAAGTCACAAGAAAATTATAAGGCCAGACATGATCAACACGGAACCGAAAAGACATTCAATGTGGGAGAGAGTTTGGTTACAGCTAAACAAGGAAAGACTACATGCTCATGTTAAGAAAATCAAGGCTCTATGGTATGGCCCTTTTGAGGTATTGGAGGAGGTAGGAGATAACACCTACAAACTCAGTCTACCCCCATACATGCACATTTACTCGGTAGTGAATGTGGAGAATTTGAAACTCTATGAACCTTCCATGTTGGATCGAGAGGTGGAGCAAGTCCTACCTACCATTGAGGACTTAACACCAAGTGTTTAGGCAGAGTTGGAAGAAGACACCATTTTGCAGAGGAGTTCCATAACTACAAGACATGGGCAGCTTGACCTTTGGCAGATTGGGTTGAAAGGACAGCTTCCAGGCAAAGCAAAATGGTACTCCAAGGAGAAGGTCGAGGAAAAATTTCCTCACCTCATTCAGTAAAGCTTTTGGGGATCAAAAGCCTCCCTAAATGGGGAGATATGATCCGAATAGGATCATCATATAATTTGTCATCTATCTTGGTACTTTCTGGGTGGAAAAAATTGAAGGAATCAACTTGTAGGGTCATTTTAGTGGTAGGTCCCAATTTGAAAAATTGGGCTCCATAACCTTCTGAATCCATTATGAGGCATTAAATGACATTTTGGAGGGTTACAGAGCCTAGAACTTGTGTCCACGCCTTTAATGGTGTTCTACACTCCCAGACCTTTCAACCGGTGCATAAATGTCTCGATCAAAGCTCGTATGCAAAAGTTATGCCCCCTACAAGTTGACCTACCTTGTTAACCACCATGGTATGAGTGGATGGCACGTCAGCACCCATTACTCGCACATATGGGGCTAGCCACGTGTGGACTTTCAAGAAGATTCTAGAAGGTCCAAACATGATCACAAATTGAGGGTTGAAGAAGTCAAAGCCCTAACCCTAGACGACTATCGAGCTATGTTAAATAATGGACCATAGGAGAAGGGGTTCCATTCTTTTGTATTGTACTTGTTCCATAGTTGAGCAAAGCATCCAAGGGTGGTATTTTGAGAGCATAACAGAGGAGGTAGGAAATTATGTAGCAACTGCTCAAGCCACAGTGTCAAGAAACTCGATAGTGAGTGTCTCTTTCTTTGTACTTGCTTTCCATAACTAAAGAAAAAAAATCAGAACATAGGCCTCACCTTCTAGCTAGGTTTTCTCCCATATTGGGTTTCCCAGGATACATCTTATGTTCAATTGTGTTGATTGTGTGTGTATCTTTGCTAGTTCTTTCATTTTTGTATTCAGTTATTTTCATAAATTCAAGCAAAGCTAGTAATTAATTAATCTAGGGTCTAAGAAAATTACTCTACATAGTCTAAGATTTCAAAATATTATAAGATATGTTGTGACGAGTTGTTCCAGTGGAATATCCATAACAATTTACAAATCACCCAAACCAAGACTCCTTTGACCCAAGTGCACTTAACCGTGGAGATTTTCCTCATAGTCAACACCCACTTACTTTGCTACACCATTTGAAAAACCTTAGCAAGTATCGTGCCTTATGAACTATTCATTTAGAGTTCCCTTGACTCTTTATTTAAGCATCGAGGGGCTTTCATAGTGCAACATATGATCAATTTTTTACTATCTACTTAGATCAAGTCATTAATGTATGAACCATATCCCATGAGCATTAGTAACAACTAACCAATTTCTCGTTGTCTCAAATATTCCACCCATGACTCATTTCAATGGGTGATGCTCATGGGGGTGAGGAAGTGGGATCAAAACTAGCAAAATGAATTGCACAACATCAATCACCACCTCCAAGGCTTGCAACCGATAACTAGAACTTCTTGAAAAGGTCACCCATCCCAAGGTTCCTATAGTTCATGTCTACTTAATCATGGAGTTTTTCTCCATAGTCAATACCCACTAAAACTTGCTACCCCATTGGCAAAACCTAAGCAAGTATTGTGCCTTATGAACTATTCATTTAGAGCTCCCTTCACTATTTATTTTAAGCATTGAGGGGCTTTCATAGTCCAACAAATTATCTTTTTGAGATTTACTTATGTACAGTAAGTCATAATGCATAACCCATATCCCATGAGCATTAGTTACCATTGACCAATTTCTCTTTATCTTAGTCCCTATTGATTTGTTTACATACTTGATCATGCTTTTGTATATAATGAAACCGTTTTTTCTTAGAATTCATAAGATTCATAAGCATGCTAGCAAATATCCAAAATATTATAGGGCATTAAGTACTTTGGAGAAGATTAATTATTTCACTGGCGTATTTATTTTCTTCATTAGACCTTGATATGCTTTCTTAGGTTGTCTCCTATGTATAGAAGTCATTTAAAACCATTTAAATCTCAAGGAGATACTTTCAAAATGCTTCCATTTATACATAAAGAACAATATTATACCTCTTTGATAGGATTTTCCCTGTCGAAATATCTTTGCCTCAACTTATTTAGAGTTTCCAATTCTACTATTAAAAATTACTGCTTTTATACAGTACACACAATCTCCACTAAGGAGTGTTTCGTGATAGTTGTATACAAGGTCCTGAACGGTCTTACCAAAAGAAAGGTCCTAGTCTTGATTTAGAATGGTTGGTACTTACCTCCTTATATCCCAACCCTTCTAACAAGCTGAGGTAGGACCTTTGCAAACTTGGTTTTAGTCTAAAAGGGAAAATACCAATTTATTTAGTCCATTATCAACCATTCCCATTAGTCAAAGCATATATGGTGTGATCTCGCATGCAATGAACTGCCATTTAGGAAGACAGCCAATAGAAGTGTCACATGCAAGATGCTTTCCTGCTTCTACCTTCTAGCTTTTTTCTGTCTGCAAGAACTACTCCTTATTTATTTCCCTTCTTTATTGGAATAACCTCCAGCATGCCCAAATCTCACCTTCAATCCATAACAGAAACACCAGAAGATTCAAAACCATTCCCACAAGTCAAGATATACATGGATACAAAAAGCATTCTTACTGGGTGACTTTGATTTCTTTCTTATCATTTGAGTTATTTAAAGTACAGAACAAAAACAGTGCTAACCATTCCAGACAGTGCACTGTATAAAAGCCTTTACCAAATAGCTAATATCAAGCTTTCATGAAAGAAAAAATGACAAAGAATAAAAAATTAGCCTTCACACCAAACTCAAGAGTTTCTAAAACTACTTGCTTTAATGTTTATCAGCTACATCGGTATCATGTCAAGGGGCACTATTCAAACCCAGCCTTCTTCATCCTCCTCGTCTTCAAAACTTAAGCATAAACTTTGCAATTTGAAGTCCATTCCTAGTAACATCTCGACCAACCCTGAGGCAACACCCGTTGCCTGAACAGTAGTCTGTTTAACTAACTGCAGAAAAGATACCAAGAGCTTTTTGTCAAATTCAATGGTTGTACTCTTTCTGAAATTGGAAATAAATTTTTAAACAGCTTACATCAAAAACTGACATAAGTGTATATCTTGATGCCCCTTTCATAATTGCATTCATCAAACTGTTTTGTTCACCCTTCAATATCATCAAATAATAGATCAATCTTATAACACCGATTCACTTACTATAACAGTGCATTGTACCAAGGCCTAAAATCTGTAATACCAAAATACACCTTCATAAACTAAAACTAACTTGTAATGTGAATATGGACGGAAGCCTTGAGCAAGTATTTGAAACTAGCTAATTACTGGCAGTAGTATTGCTATATTATATGTTTTAGATCTGTAATATCCTTGATGGAAGTTGGCATCGGTAGCTCTAATCACAGTAACTTTATGGATTGATACGAATCTCATGGTGTCCAGAACTTACAAAGAAAATCATGCAAGAAAACTATGCATCCAATAGCAATTCAAGATGAACATATAAAAGAATATTTGCAAATTAAACTAAGATGTTTCGAGGGCAAAAAATGCAACAAGATGAAGTGTACTAAAATCGAATTCCAATCCATTAATGTAAATGATGATTGGAGAGAGTGGGGTGAAGCTAGGCACATGATATGTAAAAGTAGCACATATGATATAACCAGAAGGAAGATCTTGACATATTGAAAATTGTATAATAATCAGCCATAAAAGAAAAGGAAAAATCCTTAAATTGGGCAAAAACCTTCGAAGATAAAATCATAATGAAAAGATAAAAATCATAAAAATATTATGGACAATGGACAAACTTAAGGATTTTGCAGATACTGCTAAGAAAAAAAAACAAGAAGGATGTTTAAATTAACACAGGGGGCTCCATGATATGGTAGAAACTATTGGAATTATTGGTGTAATCAGTACATGTGGCCATGATCCATTCATGTGTCATTATGTACTAGTAATTATGGAAAAGGCCATATTTTATTTCATTTATTGTATACTAGGTTTATGGTTATGGCCGACTTAGTCAAACTTGATATGTAGGCCCAATAACCCTCTTGGGGTGTGTGTCCTTGTTTTGTGGGCTCATAACCCCCTCTTGAATGACCGCTTCACTCTATGTGCCCTTATTTTGTGAGCTCATAACCCCCTTTTGAAGGACCGCTTCACTCGAGTTGTGTATAAATAGTAATTACACAACTTAAACTCTCATTTGTATCATCTCATCTTGTGATCTTCTTGCTCTGAAATACCTAGTGTTATAAGCCTAAGGGCACTGATTTTTGGTGTTTTTATCTTGTGATTGGCATATTTCTCTTGAGCGCACTTGTGCTTAGCTTTTGCATTCTCTCTAGTGCACTAGACCTATCTCTCTCTAGCACACTTGTGAGTAGTCTATTTCAGAATTTGGGCGAGATTTATTTCAATCGATTCTTCTATTGACCCTTAAAAATATCAACTTGGTATCAGAGTGGGTGTGAACCTTACTCTCTCAATTCTTTTGGACGGTCCGAAAACTATTGTCTAGTGGCATCTTTGTTATAATTCAAAACTAGGGTTTTCTTGTTAGATTTTACTGCACCTCAGGTCCGGTCTATTGTTTCCATAATTATACACAAATTTACCCAATTTGAACTGTAAACATAAACACACTGAGATGCCTAACTACTTTAACACAGCAGAACATAAAACCAGCAGTTAGATCATACACAAGTACACGAGTATTTAATGCCAAAATCTTTTGTTCTTACATCCAGAACAAAGGGCTCCCATACCAAGGACAATGGCCCACTTTTACACAAAAGAAGAATGCCAAAATCACTTACAAAACTGTGCCCAAATCTGCTGCATGAGTTTGAAGGTTAGGGCATCCCTTGCCCCTTCAAACCCTCCTCTTCCTCTGCAGCTCCTTGCACAAGTCTCGCCCTTTCTCAGCTGCTCCAAAACTACCCTTAGAGTACTGTTGTAACAGCCCTCCTGACTGTCCTCAATCTCCCCTTCAAGCTGATCCAAATGCCACTTCAAGTCTCTGCTGACTCAGCCCTCTTCTTGTAGCTTGACTAGCTACATAACAGTCCCTCAAGGCTGTCCTAGAGCTGCTCCAACACCCTCTTTGCTGCCCCAAAAAATCTACCTTTAGAATGTCCCAGTATTGCTGTCAATACTGCTGTACTAGGTGGCTGTGACAACCTTTCAAGTTTTCCCAGAACTGTTATAGCAGCCCCTTCATGGGCTGTCCAAAACTCCTGTAACAATCCCCCACAACAGCCCACTGTTCCAGCCCTCTTTGGCATCCCTCTAGCACCTGTGCAGACCTCCTCTAGGCTCTTCTAGCCTCCAAACAGCCACCTGGAAGACTTAGGCTGCCTTCCCTTGCTGGCCAAGCCTTCCTGGCTACCTGCGGCTACCTGTCTTGGGGCTATATCATCCCTCCTTGCTGCTGCTAGGATCTTCTTAGGCTGTGGCAACCTCTAAGCACCAGCTGCAGCCTTCCTTGTTGCTGTGCTAGCCTGTGACGGCCTTTCCACTCAGGCTGCACCCTTCAACAGCCTCACAAGCACCTGCTGCCACCTTCTTAGGCAGGGCCGAGGCTTCTCCAAGACTGCAGCTAGCTTCTCCTAGCAGGCCGAGTCTTGCCTAGGCCTTGGCCTGCCCTCCCTTGGCTGCTAACAACTCTGCGTCCCTCCTCCTCACTTGTAACTGCCCAAAACAAGACAAAAACACCAGAAACTAAGGCTACACAACCTCCTCCATAGCTGGACCTATGGTTACCACACTTGGACTGAAATTCCAAGCTCTCCACACACAATAGAATGTCACAATGACATCTCTTCTTTATATACAAGTCTAGGGGTCAACTTAGAAGCCCCTCCACAGGTCAACACCAATTTAGGTTTTCTCTGTGGGTGTGAAGCCCCATCACAAACCCACAAAGCCCATCGTCAAGCCCATGAAGCCCCAGCATCATTCCAAGGGCATTTTCACCCAAACGAAAGTGTGATGTGGTGCCCATGACGATTCCCACATGCTTGGCACCTAGGCCACGTGAGAATACTTGCCGGAAGCTACACAAATCAACATTTCATGGATCATCTCTTCTAGTGTTTCTCTTAGGGTTCTAGATATATAAACCCTAATGTAGGGCTACACCTTCCTTCTAGGGTGTTCTTTGGCACTTCTCACCCTTCTTTAAGGCCAATGTTTTCATTCCTAGGGTTACCTAGGTTTTTGAACCATTTGGATCTGTAAAGGTGAATTTCTAAAGTGTTCATTCCATAGGGAGCCTTCATCCTACTACTGTTGAGCCTATGGATTCAAAGTGGTTGTTTTCCCATTTGAATGGAATCAACTATCACCCTTGGGTAGATCAAATGACTTCCCTAATTCGAAGCAAACGTCTATGGACGTACTTGGTGAGGCCACTTCTCGCCAAAGATGATGACAATGATGACCTCGTATGTTTGAAATAGGAGGAAGCTCTTGGGTTGATCACTCTTTATGTCGAGCCTAATCTCATTCATCATACCAAGGATAATAAAGATGCAAAAGAAATTTGGGATACCTCCAAAACTCTATTTGGAACAGTAAATACTATCAAATCAGCCGACATGAAATTGTACTCTCCAATCTCAAGATGAGTGACTTCGACACAATTGAGGAGTATATTGCAAGGTTAAAAACCTGAAGGTTGACATTAGGGCTCTTAGGATATGTTTGATAAAAAACAATTATGCAAATTCCATGCAAATAAAATGCAAGTGAAATTAAAAAAAAAAATCACCACTATGTTTGATAAAAACAATTAAGCAAATTCCATTAGAACTTTATTTATTCAAACAAACACTAATGCAAATAATTTTTAAGTTCAAATTTGATCCAAAAATATGTCAAACTAGATGTAAAGGTTGAGTACATACATGCATGCACATATATGGTTTTGTTTGTAAATTTTATAAGTTTAACAAAAAAAAAGAATCTCAACATTTATTTTTGAAACTTATAGAATCTTCTGCATGGCCGATTAAATTCACCACCATGTGAGATTCGATGAAATTTGAGTTTTTATGAAAAAATTTGACATTCGATGAAAAAGATTGCCATACACGATGACTAAGAATACATCAAAGTTTAGAGATGTTCTTCATGTTCCAAGTGTTGGACAAAATCTTCTTTCTATCTATATTGCATTACACATACCAATAAGAGATGGAATTATGGCCAGGTCGATGGGTTTTAAAGGACATGAATGACGATTCCAAAGTGATTGCCTCCGGATATTGTGACAAATCTGATGATATATACAAGCTAGGGAAGACTCCTTCCTCACAAAGAAAAGCGTTTGATGTTGGGAAAAACTAGTATGCTACAACACCAACATCTCAATCATACCAACATTCGTTTTTTGCGGCATATGAGTCGTCTTCTTATGGCTGATGACCTTCCACAAATTGAACTTCCTAGTGGTGTCCATGAAGGGTGTGTAATGGGGAAACATCATCGAGAGTCCTTTATTAAGGGTGGAGGAAAGCGAGCTTCTCAGCCTCTTGCACTGATTCATAGTGATATCTGTGGACCTATGGCTACATCTTCTACTGGGGGTGTTAAGTACTTCCTCACCTTCATCGATATTTTTTCCCGCTTTTTTTTTGGTATGCACCATTAAATCAAAGGATTGTTAATTTTTCATAAGCATTAGGTTAAGCATGAAGTTCATTCCATTTTATCATTTAACCATAACCATAAATGCTCCAGCAACCAAGATCACAAGAAGAAGCACCATGCACAAGAACATAAAATGTATCCTAGGAAACCCTTCTCAACAAGGGAAGAAAACCCAGCCAAATCCTTTGCTATATTCTTCAAGAGAAATACCTTTACCACCAAGAAAGACCTAGCACACAAGAGGGTGCTCAAACCCTAGAACTCTAGCACCCAAGAGAGGTGCGTACCTTTTTCCAAAGAAGTGTACTTGCTGAAATTTCCAAACTCACAAGAAAGATATATTTCCACAATGGGAAATTTCCCTTTACTTATATTAGACTTGTCCTATCAACTGAAATTTCCCTTACCTCTCTAAGACATATTATAATAAT
>JZKD02S0181920.1:0-12753 GCA_000966675.3 Picea glauca | reverse complement strand
GTCTCAATTTGAATTTTCTTGCATAGATCCACAGTGTATTCCTGGTGGCTATGTGATATTTTGATGGCATGGATCCACAGTGTATGATTGGTGGCCATGACCTATACTTATAATTTCATCCTTCCATGATCTAAGTATGGGAATTCCTACCTCAGAACTAGTATGATATTCTAGAGATGCTTGATTGTTCGTAGGTTTCCGATTAGGTGCACTCCTAGTTTCTGACACACACACACAGTTTACAAAGTATTTCGGCTGTCACAGATTCCAGCCTCATAATTTGGGGGGCATTATGTTACCCATGATTTTGGTCATATTGATGGTGTATTGATGATGGTGTACTCAGGCTCCCAACAAGAACTTTCTCTTGAGAAAAGTGACATTCATCTCTTTCCAAAAAACATATTTTTGAAGAGAGTTCGCAGGCTGCTTATAGCCTAGGGTGTGAGAATGACCCATTCTCGCAGGCCACCTTCAGCTAGGGTGCAAACTTCTCGCACTGTACTCTATACTTAGGTTGCAATATTGTTCTCAAGCTTGGAAAAAAGATGAAGTCTCGATGGTTCTAGAAGGGAATCTTCTAGAGAATGGGTTGGCATTCGAATGGTTATCATCTTAATGGTTTCCATGATTTGGTGGGATCATTATCATCCATGTAACCATCTCATCCTCTCCTGTATATTGAAAGGATTCTCATGGAAAAGGTTAAGCAAGATTAATTGGGGAGTTGGTGAAGGAATTGTGTGAAGAACCCGGCTTGAACAAGAGATTGGAGACTCTAGCAAATCTATCAAGAGGAATTGGATCTTCTTCATGCAAGAATCGAGCAAGTGTGTGTGCTGGAACCAAGAGTCACTGAAAGGAAGCTTGCAACATCAAGGTGATTAGATTGTATCTTCTACTTTCGATTAATATGATACAGTGGCATGCCCCTTTCCCATAAAGTCATTCTTACTTTATTGTGTAATTCCTTGATCATACACATAAGTTGACGATTGAATATTTTTTGCTATCTTCACTTTGGTTGGTTTGTGTTGTCTCGATATTGACCTCATGAGAGCATCGGAGCAAAGTGGGAGCAACATAGACCCTAGGAAGCGATACAAAGGTATGTCACTTGTTCCTCCTTGCTAGCTATTTCAATGGTCATAACTTAGGGAAAGAGTCATGTCCTGTCCTGTCCTGTCCTGTTTTGTTCTAGATCCAGGTGGATCTAGGGAGATCTGTTAGTGTTCGCACCTATCGATTAGTCTGATAATAGGCCCACTTTCCCCCAGACCCCCTAGTCGGGGGGATAGCCCCTCCAGACCCCACAGAGGGGGTACCACCCCTCTGCACTCCCTCGTGTGGAAGAGTGTACATACTTCTGGGGTGTAAATACTTCATGGGGTATAAGCATGGTTGAAAGTAAAAGACCTCTGAATCAAGAAGATAAGCAGGCTCCATAACCAACAATGTGTGTGTTTGACTCTTTTTCACCCTCAAGAACCAAAGTTGATCTTTTTCATACTCTGATCCGAGATCTTTTCATCAATGTGACTTATTAAATAATTGTATTAAATGAACATAAAATGAAGTGCACCATAAAGAAGGAATAACTCAATAATGAAGAGACATATGCATAAGATCTGAACAAAAAACTTGATAACGGAGTTCATCCCTGGTGGACTACATCTCTGGGTCCTGATCTCAAATGGGTAGGCCTTTTTATTAACTCAACAAAAGAATTTTGCAAAATACATAAGTATAACTCATTATGGAGTTAAGATGAAAAATATTTTTTCATATCAAAAAATGAAGAACACCAATGAATTCGTGGCATCATATTACCCAAAAAAGACTGTCTCCATGCCTCGATATGAGTTTGTCACTTTCAGGCCTATGAGAAAATTCGTCTCGGTTTCTGTGCCTACACCTGCAATAAATTCATGGGAAAAATTTCTCATTTTTCGTGCCCTGTCTTTACGGTCGCACCCCTGGTCTACCCCTCGTGCAGTGGCGAAAATAAAAACCTAAGTAATAATGGGGGTGAAATTTACCAAGTCACACCCCAACCCAAGTGCTTAGAAGACATTACAAAGGTGGAGTTGATAAGGGAGATCCCGGGGTCAAACCTGTGGGCCTCCCCTTTTTGGTATATGGTTACAACGTAATATATATTTGGTTGGTGGTTTTGGCAGAGAATTTGGTGGATACAGTTAAGTTTGGTAGAGCCTTTGGCGGATACGGTTAATTCTGGTGGAGTAGTTTCATCTGGCCAGATTTGGCGTAATCCTATAAAATTTGGAAAATTGGGGTTGGCGCTAGCCAACCTCGCCAATTTTTGGAAATCCGGATGTTAGGCGTCCTTATGCATTTTCCTATTGCCACGCATAAGCCCATGAACGAGACCCATGGTGGCCTTTCATTGGGCCACGTCACCACTTCTGCATTGTCAGCACCATGTCATCCCTGCTCTATCATCTTTCCACATTACCTGAAAGGTGGTTGTACGGTCTGCCACGTAGTTGTACAGATTGCCACATGGCACTTTCCCATTGGTTCATGGATTTATAGAAAAAAATCCAAAATCAAGTGACACATGGCAGCCTCTGGTGCTGCCACATCATCATGCTGACATGTGTCTCCCTCTACGTGTGCCACGTACCACGTATGGACACTGACATCATTTGTATCCCAAAATGATTAGGCTAGGCTGACCAAAACTTTGACCGCAAAATATCTTTTGATCCGTAACTCCGTTTGACGATCCATTTACGCCGTTGGAAATCTTGCGACGTGCTCTTCACGACAATGCCAATTTCACCGAGTTTTGAATATTTTGATTTTTTTTCCTTTCTCTATCTGCTGAGGCCATTCTGAGCTTCCTGAGGTGCTTCTAAGAATTCTGAGTTATCCTTAGTTTTCTCTGGATCCTTTTTGGATCCCGCTTTCCCATTGAGAGATTTTTGGACCACCAAAAGATTTCATCAATCAACAAATAAGTGAGGGAAGAGTTCCCTCACCTTATCCTTCTCAATCCACTTTTCCTTGCTTGGATGTGTGCCCTTTAAGACCAATTGAAGATAATCAACATCACACCTACGTGAACTCCTTGTCCTTCTGTCTAGGATGATATATTCCTTCAACTCGTTGAAGTAATTAGGAGAAAACTAATCAACTGAAGGTATTGAAACTTCCTCACCCTGATCCATGATCACGGGAGGCTCAAAAATTTTAAAGTTTTCCACATTTACAATTGAGTAAATCTGCATATATTGTGGAAGATCTAAATGAAAAACATTGTTACCGCTTTTCTCCAAAATAGCGAAGGGTCCATATCAGATGGGATTGAGTTTCTTGTCTCCACCCTTCAATATCTCCTTGATGATGTGAATCCATACCTGGTCTCCAACCTGGAACTGATGATCAACCCTGTGTTTATCATGCCAAGCTTTATACTGTGCTTGAATTTTCTCCAATTGTTCCCTTACTTCTTGGTGTACCTGCTGGATCCTCTAAATGAACTTGCGGGCCTTGTCTTCATTTCTATCTTCATTTGAATCGACATCTCTCCCATACATCAAGTCAAAAGGGACCTTAGGTAAATATCCAAAACATGTCTTGAATGGTGAACATTGAGTGGAAGAATGTAAGGCTCGATCGTAAGCATGTTTCACATAGGGTATCTGTTCATCCCATAACTTGGGATGCTTGCTGCAGTAGCCTCAAAGCAAAAGTACCACTGTTCGGTTAACAACCTCTGTCTATCTGTTGGTTTGTGGATGGAAAGAAGTACTCCTCTTCAACTTGGTGTCCATCATTCTCCACAAGATTGTCCAAAAATCTCCAAGGAATCGAGTATCTCGATCCAAGACAATGGATGTGGGTAACCCAAAGTAAACCCAAACATACTTAAAGGAGAGATTAGTAGTTTGCTCAATAATGATCTTCTTTTTACATGGCATCAATATACACATCTTGTTGAACCTATCCACTACAACACACAAATAGTCATGACCCCTTTTCGACATTGGTAAACCCCCTACAAAATCCATGGAGATACTCTCCCATGGATGGGTGGAACAAGAAGTGGTGAGTATAGCTCCAATTTTGTATTAGTGGGCTTACAAGTAGAAGACATCACACGCCCCTTTACACATTTAGTTACAATTTCTTTCATATGAGGCCAGTAACAAAACCTCTGCAGATGAGCCATATATTTTCCTACCCCAAAATACCTAGACACAAGAGAAGTGTGAGCTTCTCGTATTACATGTACTCGTTCACTTGTAGGAATACAAAGATTTCCAAGATGGTAGAGTAGTTTTCTTCACAGACAATAGTTCTCTACTTGTGCACCATGGGTTAGCTTCACAAATACCTCTTTAAAATCTTCATCAACAACATATTGTTCCACATAGCTATCATGAGATAAAGAAGTATTCTTCAAAATAATAGAAGAAACAATAGGAGGTCTACAAATCATATCAACTACCTTGTTACTTGTACCCTTTTTTGTATTTGATTACCAAATGAAATTGTTGAATAAAACCCATCCACCTGTAATGTTGAGATTGTTGCAGCTTGGTTTGTGCTTGGAGATACTGTAAGGGTTGGTGATCTGTATGTATGATTGTTTCCTTCCCTAACAAGTAGTGCTTCCATTTCTTTACACTTTGATCTAATGCATGGAACTCTTTATCATATGTATGATAGTTAATAACAACTTGGTTAAACATTTCAGAGTGGTAACATATAGGCTTACGATATTCCATCAATACTGCACCCATGGAGTATTCGCGGGAATCTGTATTGATCTCAAAATGTTGCTGAAGATTCGTCAGTGCTAATACTGGTGCAATACTAATCTTTTCCTTCAAAGTGTCAAAGGATTTTTGTTGCTTTCCTCCCCACTGAAAAGTAATCTTCACATTGGTTAAGGCATGCAAAGGAGATGAAATAGATGAGAAGTTTGAAATGAATCTCCTCCAGTATTGGACTGCACCTAAGAAGCTTTGTACTTCAGTTACACTTTTGGGATCAAGCCAACTTACAATTACATCAATCTTGGAAGGATCAATTTTCAATTGTCCTTCTACTACAATATGACCTAAGTAAACAAATGCAGTCTTGCCAAATTCACATTTGGACAATTTTACGTACAACCTTTCCCTTTGCAAAGTATATAATACTTTCTTTACATGCCTGGCATTTTCATCCCAATTCCCAATAAATATAATAATGTCGTCTAAATATACAATTACAAAATCATCTAGAAATGTTCTGAATACATCATTCATCACATGCATGAAGGTTTCCGTAGCATTACAAAGCCCAAAATATATAACTAACCACTCAAACAATCCCTGTTTGGTTTTAAGGGAAGTTTTCCATGCATCCTGTTCTGCAACCCTAATTTGATGGTATCCACTGCACAAATCCAACTTAGTGAAATAAACAACATTCTTTAATTGATCAAGTAAATCATCTATACGAGAAAGAGGGTATCTATTTTTCACTGTGATTTTGTTTAAGGCTCGATAATTGACACACATTTTCCATGTGCCATCCTTCTTTGGCACCATCACGATCGATGAACCACATGGAGATAACCTGGGCATGGTGACCCCTTGATCCAATAATCCTTGTACTTGCTTTTTGATCTTCGTCATATCTACAATTGACATCCTGTACATGCCCACATTAGGAAGAGGAGAATCCCGTTGAAGATGTATTTCATGTTGGATTTACCTCTTAGTAGGTAACCCATCTGGTTCTTGGAAAATATCATCATACTTAGAAACAATATCAATTAATTATTTCTTATGAGAAATATCACATCCTTGGAAGGTGTCGGATGTTACAACATCCTTTTCCCTTACGACCATGAGTACACATCTCTTATTAGTGTTTATGAGTGTCTACATTTTTCCTGCACTAACAAGTGTGGTGTTTACCCTCATGTTGTGGGCTCTAAAAATATATTCCACTCCCCCTTTAGTAAGGTGATATTTGTTCTCATGACAAAAGAAGACTGCTTTCCTATCATAAAGATAAGGACTCCCTAGCACTATGCCACATATATCAACTGATACAATATCCAAATCCACTTCATCAATCAACTTTGAAGCAATAGAAAATTTGACCCTACACTGGTTGGTGACATTAAGTTTAGTTTAAGGCTTTGGATGTGGTTTAGTTTCAAGACCCATCTTTTTGACAAGTGCTTTAGATATCAAGTTTACTTGGGAACCCAGATCAAATAATGTGTCTATCTTAGTGTGCTTAGATACAACCCTTATGTGAAATAATTCATTCCTCTTTCTTTCATCATCATGAGATTCATTATTGGAATTTGAACTAGCATGAAGGGAATATTTACCTTGTACTCCAANGTCTCAATTTGAATTTTCTTGCATAGATCCACAGTGTATTCCTGGTGGCTATGTGATATTTTGATGGCATGGATCCACAGTGTATGATTGGTGGCCATGACCTATACTTATAATTTCATCCTTCCATGATCTAAGTATGGGAATTCCTACCTCAGAACTAGTATGATATTCTAGAGATGCTTGATTGTTCGTAGGTTTCCGATTAGGTGCACTCCTAGTTTCTGACACACACACACAGTTTACAAAGTATTTCGGCTGTCACAGATTCCAGCCTCATAATTTGGGGGGCATTATGTTACCCATGATTTTGGTCATATTGATGGTGTATTGATGATGGTGTACTCAGGCTCCCAACAAGAACTTTCTCTTGAGAAAAGTGACATTCATCTCTTTCCAAAAAACATATTTTTGAAGAGAGTTCGCAGGCTGCTTATAGCCTAGGGTGTGAGAATGACCCATTCTCGCAGGCCACCTTCAGTTAGGGTGCAAACTTCTCGCACTGTACTCTATACTTAGGGTGCAATATTGTTCTCAAGCTTGGAAAAAAGATGAAGTCTCGATGGTTCTAGAAGGGAATCTTCTAGAGAATGGGTTGGCATTCGAATGGTTATCATCTTACTGGTTTCCATGATTTGGTGGGATCATTCTCATCCATGTAACCATCTCATCCTCTCCTATATATTGAAAGGATTCTCATGGAAAAGGTTAAGCAAGATTAATTGGGGAGTTGGTGAAGGAATTGTGTGAAGAACCCAACTTGAACAAGAGCTTGGAGACTCTAGCAAATCTATCAAGAGGAATTGGATCTTCTTCATGCAAGAATCGAGCAAGTGTGTGTGCTGGAACCAAGAGTCACTGAAAGGAAGCTTGCGACATCAAGGTGATTAGATTGTATCTTCTACTTTTGATTAATATGATATAGTGGAATGCCCCTTTCCCATAAAGTCATTCTCACTTTATTGTGTAATTCCTTGATCATACACATAAGTTGACGATTGAATATTTTATGCTATCTTCACTTTGGTTGGTTTGTGTTGTCTCAATCTTGACCTCATGAGAGCATCGGAGCGAAGTGGGAGCAACATAGACCCTAGGAAGCGATACAAAGGTATGTCACTTGTTCCTCCTTGCTAGCTATTTCAATGGTCGTAACTTAGGGAAAGAGTCATGTCTTGTCCTGTCCTGTCCTATTTTTTTCTAGATCCAGGTGGATCTAGGGAGATCTGTTAGTGTTCGCACCTACCGATTAGTCTGATAATAGGCCCACTTGCCCCCAGACCCCCTAGTCGGGGGGATAGCCCCCCCAGACCCCACAGAGGGGGTACCACCCCTCTGCACTCCCTCGTGTGGAAGAGTGTACATACTTCTGGGGTGTAAATACTTCATGGGGTATAAACATGGTTGAAAGTAAAAGACCTCTGAATCAAGAAGATAAGCAGGCTCCATAACCAACAATGTGTGTGTTTGACTCTTTTTCACCCTCAAGAACCAAAGTTGATCTTTTTCATACTCTGATCCGAGATCTTTTCATCAATGTGACTTATTAAATAATTGTATTAAATGAACATAAAATGAAGTGCACCATAAAGAAGGAATAACTCAATAATGAAGAGACATATGCATAAGATCTGAACAAAAAACTTGATAACGGAGTTCATCCCTGGTGGACTACATCTCTGGGTCCTGATCTCAAATGGGTAGGCCTTTTTATTAACTCAACAAAAGAATTTTGCAAAATACATAAGTATAACTCATTATGGAGTTAAGATGAAAAATATTTTTTCATATCAAAAAATGAAGAACACCAATGAATTCGTGGCATCATATTACCCAAAAAAGACTGTCTCCATGCCTCGATATGAGTTTGTCACTTTCAGGCCTATGAGAAAATTCGTCTCGGTTTCTGTGCCTACACCTGCAATAAATTCATGGGAAAAATTTCTCATTTTTCGTGCCCTGTCTTTACGGTCGCACCCCTGGTCTACCCCTCGTGCAGTGGCGAAAATAAAAACCTAAGTAATAATGGGGGTGAAATTTACCAAGTCACACCCCAACCCAAGTGCTTAGAAGACATTACAAAGGTGGAGTTGATAAGGGAGATCCCGGGGTCAAACCTGTGGGCCTCCCCTTTTTGGTATATGGTTACAACGTAATATATATTTGGTTGGTGGTTTTGGCAGAGAATTTGGTGGATACAGTTAAGTTTGGTAGAGCCTTTGGCGGATACGGTTAATTCTGGTGGAGTAGTTTCATCTGGCCAGATTTGGCGTAATCCTATAAAATTTGGAAAATTGGGGTTGGCGCTAGCCAACCTCGCCAATTTTTGGAAATCCGGATGTTAGGCGTCCTTATGCATTTTCCTATTGCCACGCATAAGCCCATGAACGAGACCCATGGTGGCCTTTCATTGGGCCACGTCACCACTTCTGCATTGTCAGCACCATGTCATCCCTGCTCTATCATCTTTCCACATTACCTGAAAGGTGGTTGTACGGTCTGCCACGTAGTTGTACAGATTGCCACATGGCACTTTCCCATTGGTTCATGGATTTATAGAAAAAAATCCAAAATCAAGTGACACATGGCAGCCTCTGGTGCTGCCACATCATCATGCTGACATGTGTCTCCCTCTACGTGTGCCACGTACCACGTATGGACACTGACATCATTTGTATCCCAAAATGATTAGGCTAGGCTGACCAAAACTTTGACCGCAAAATATCTTTTGATCCGTAACTCCGTTTGACGATCCATTTACGCCGTTGGAAATCTTGCGACGTGCTCTTCACGACAATGCCAATTTCACCGAGTTTTGAATATTTTGATTTTTTTTCCTTTCTCTATCTGCTGAGGCCATTCTGAGCTTCCTGAGGTGCTTCTAAGAATTCTGAGTTATCCTTAGTTTTCTCTGGATCCTTTTTGGATCCCGCTTTCCCATTGAGAGATTTTTGGACCACCAAAAGATTTCATCAATCAACAAATAAGTGAGGGAAGAGTTCCCTCACCTTATCCTTCTCAATCCACTTTTCCTTGCTTGGATGTGTGCCCTTTAAGACCAATTGAAGATAATCAACATCACACCTACGTGAACTCCTTGTCCTTCTGTCTAGGATGATATATTCCTTCAACTCGTTGAAGTAATTAGGAGAAAACTAATCAACTGAAGGTATTGAAACTTCCTCACCCTGATCCATGATCACGGGAGGCTCAAAAATTTTAAAGTTTTCCACATTTACAATTGAGTAAATCTGCATATATTGTGGAAGATCTAAATGAAAAACATTGTTACCGCTTTTCTCCAAAATAGCGAAGGGTCCATATCAGATGGGATTGAGTTTCTTGTCTCCACCCTTCAATATCTCCTTGATGATGTGAATCCATACCTGGTCTCCAACCTGGAACTGATGATCAACCCTGTGTTTATCATGCCAAGCTTTATACTGTGCTTGAATTTTCTCCAATTGTTCCCTTACTTCTTGGTGTACCTGCTGGATCCTCTAAATGAACTTGCGGGCCTTGTCTTCATTTCTATCTTCATTTGAATCGACATCTCTCCCATACATCAAGTCAAAAGGGACCTTAGGTAAATATCCAAAACATGTCTTGAATGGTGAACATTGAGTGGAAGAATGTAAGGCTCGATCGTAAGCATGTTTCACATAGGGTATCTGTTCATCCCATAACTTGGGATGCTTGCTGCAGTAGCCTCAAAGCAAAAGTACCACTGTTCGGTTAACAACCTCTGTCTATCTGTTGGTTTGTGGATGGAAAGAAGTACTCCTCTTCAACTTGGTGTCCATCATTCTCCACAAGATTGTCCAAAAATCTCCAAGGAATCGAGTATCTCGATCCAAGACAATGGATGTGGGTAACCCAAAGTAAACCCAAACATACTTAAAGGAGAGATTAGTAGTTTGCTCAATAATGATCTTCTTTTTACATGGCATCAATATACACATCTTGTTGAACCTATCCACTACAACACACAAATAGTCATGACCCCTTTTCGACATTGGTAAACCCCCTACAAAATCCATGGAGATACTCTCCCATGGATGGGTGGAACAAGAAGTGGTGAGTATAGCTCCAATTTTGTATTAGTGGGCTTACAAGTAGAAGACATCACACGCCCCTTTACACATTTAGTTACAATTTCTTTCATATGAGGCCAGTAACAAAACCTCTGCAGATGAGCCATATATTTTCCTACCCCAAAATACCTAGACACAAGAGAAGTGTGAGCTTCTCGTATTACATGTACTCGTTCACTTGTAGGAATACAAAGATTTCCAAGATGGTAGAGTAGTTTTCTTCACAGACAATAGTTCTCTACTTGTGCACCATGGGTTAGCTTCACAAATACCTCTTTAAAATCTTCATCAACAACATATTGTTCCACATAGCTATCATGAGATAAAGAAGTATTCTTCAAAATAATAGAAGAAACAATAGGAGGTCTACAAATCATATCAACTACCTTGTTACTTGTACCCTTTTTTGTATTTGATTACCAAATGAAATTGTTGAATAAAACCCATCCACCTGTAATGTTGAGATTGTTGCAGCTTGGTTTGTGCTTGGAGATACTGTAAGGGTTGGTGATCTGTATGTATGATTGTTTCCTTCCCTAACAAGTAGTGCTTCCATTTCTTTACACTTTGATCTAATGCATGGAACTCTTTATCATATGTATGATAGTTAATAACAACTTGGTTAAACATTTCAGAGTGGTAACATATAGGCTTACGATATTCCATCAATACTGCACCCATGGAGTATTCGCGGGAATCTGTATTGATCTCAAAATGTTGCTGAAGATTCGTCAGTGCTAATACTGGTGCAATACTAATCTTTTCCTTCAAAGTGTCAAAGGATTTTTGTTGCTTTCCTCCCCACTGAAAAGTAATCTTCACATTGGTTAAGGCATGCAAAGGAGATGAAATAGATGAGAAGTTTGAAATGAATCTCCTCCAGTATTGGACTGCACCTAAGAAGCTTTGTACTTCAGTTACACTTTTGGGATCAAGCCAACTTACAATTACATCAATCTTGGAAGGATCAATTTTCAATTGTCCTTCTACTACAATATGACCTAAGTAAACAAATGCAGTCTTGCCAAATTCACATTTGGACAATTTTACGTACAACCTTTCCCTTTGCAAAGTATATAATACTTTCTTTACATGCCTGGCATTTTCATCCCAATTCCCAATAAATATAATAATGTCGTCTAAATATACAATTACAAAATCATCTAGAAATGTTCTGAATACATCATTCATCACATGCATGAAGGTTTCCGTAGCATTACAAAGCCCAAAATATATAACTAACCACTCAAACAATCCCTGTTTGGTTTTAAGGGAAGTTTTCCATGCATCCTGTTCTGCAACCCTAATTTGATGGTATCCACTGCACAAATCCAACTTAGTGAAATAAACAACATTCTTTAATTGATCAAGTAAATCATCTATACGAGAAAGAGGGTATCTATTTTTCACTGTGATTTTGTTTAAGGCTCGATAATTGACACACATTTTCCATGTGCCATCCTTCTTTGGCACCATCACGATCGATGAACCACATGGAGATAACCTGGGCATGGTGACCCCTTGATCCAATAATCCTTGTACTTGCTTTTTGATCTTCGTCATATCTACAATTGACATCCTGTACATGCCCACATTAGGAAGAGGAGAATCCCGTTGAAGATGTATTTCATGTTGGATTTACCTCTTAGTAGGTAACCCATCTGGTTCTTGGAAAATATCATCATACTTAGAAACAATATCAATTAATTATTTCTTATGAGAAATATCACATCCTTGGAAGGTGTCGGATGTTACAACATCCTTTTCCCTTACGACCATGAGTACACATCTCTTATTAGTGTTTATGAGTGTCTACATTTTTCCTGCACTAACAAGTGTGGTGTTTACCCTCATGTTGTGGGCTCTAAAAATATATTCCACTCCCCCTTTAGTAAGGTGATATTTGTTCTCATGACAAAAGAAGACTGCTTTCCTATCATAAAGATAAGGACTCCCTAGCACTATGCCACATATATCAACTGATACAATATCCAAATCCACTTCATCAATCAACTTTGAAGCAATAGAAAATTTGACCCTACACTGGTTGGTGACATTAAGTTTAGTTTAAGGCTTTGGATGTGGTTTAGTTTCAAGACCCATCTTTTTGACAAGTGCTTTAGATATCAAGTTTACTTGGGAACCCAGATCAAATAATGTGTCTATCTTAGTGTGCTTAGATACAACCCTTATGTGAAATAATTCATTCCTCTTTCTTTCATCATCATGAGATTCATTATTGGAATTTGAACTAGCATGAAGGGAATATTTACCTTGTACTCCAA
>JZKD02S0181909.1:8368-22822 GCA_000966675.3 Picea glauca | reverse complement strand
CTATTTTTAGTAGATCTGATCCATGTTTTTAGGATCAGAAGTTTTTTTTGTAATCTTATAAATATCAGAACAAAACATGAACCTAGGGTTCGATTCTGGATACAGTAATGCTCTTGCACTTAGACTTTTCATTTGCTAATACAGATCACAAGTTTCTTTCCATTTTGGTGGCAGTTTTTCCACATTTCTTCTTCACTGTTATATTGTTGTCAAACCTTGAATAGCTGTTATCCTATTGTTTGGTTCATGACATTATAATCAGTCTCTTTAGTTGTTTATTAGACCCTTCTTTGCACTGGTTTATGAGCAATCTTTTCTTCACCCACTGAAAGCTATTTTACTGTTTAACCAATCTTGGAGAGCACTGTCTATTTGTTTATCATTTTGATGTTTGAATGCCATAAGTTGAATTGAGTTATCCCATTGATCCACCTTTACAATATACAAAAACATTCCATTTCTTAAGTTACCAAGCACCTTTGGTCTGCAACCACAAAGGGTTTCTTGGAGTGATAACAGAAAGATTGTTGACAGGGTTGTAAATGTCCCCATAAAGCACTGTTGATGAGGTAAAAATCAGAAAGAGGGTGCTAGCAGCCAAGAACCGGTATAAAAATGTTCATGCCTATGTGGCACAAGGTATGAAGGGATTTGGTAAGAACCCTGAAAATTTTTATTTTCTTAATCTTATGCATGGACTTTTGAAAGGTAGTTATGTGCCTTGGATACCCAAGTAGGGTATACCTATGGTAGTAAGGACTGTTTGTAATCCTTGGAAAAATTCATGAACTGATATTTCATGAATGCATTGACCAATCAAGAAATGCTTAAAGGTATTCATCTGAAACCTTGAGTCTCATGAGTGACGATTTAAGGTTGTGATCGATTCAAAGAAGAAAGTATGGTTCTGATAAAATAATAAATATGGACAGAGAATCCATATGGTAATAAGTTGGCTAAATTACAACACACCTTGGCGAGAGTGCCTAACCTAAAAAGTGATAATCTGAAATTGATGCAAGGGCACATTCTGTGTGAATATGGCCATGGACATTGACACATTGATTAAATTCACTTAATGTTGAATTGCATCTAAAAAGGTTGATATACTAAAATGATGCATGTGTAAGGAATGAAATTTCCTTTTTCTTTATATCATCAAATAGATAAAAGTGATTTGATTATTAGCATGCACAATTTAAGAATTGTTTATGATGCCATTATAAAGGTGCAATGAAAATATAGTGTGCATGAGAACTAACAATTAGTTTTGTTGAGGGATGTTGAAATTGCAAGAAGCAAAGTGTCTTGGATATGGCAATGTTGTAAGTCCATAAGGAAGAACAAAATTTATTGTTGAGCCAAACTGCTATGGGAAGGAAAGTCCCATGGATATGGTTCCATGCGGAACATATATGAAAACAAATGTGGAATTTTGGAATTTGTGGGTGAAATATTTACAAGAAAATTATGAATTTAGAATTTATGATGATGTCTCATGAATTTTTGTATACCTATGATACAGGTCAGAAGAAAATATCGGTCCAAAAAGAACAAATGAAGGTTGTCAAGATGAAAAGCATAAATAATGGCTACTATTGAGCCATGAGAACCCCGTTGTAAGCCATGATCGCCTGGAATATGTTTTGTTGAGGTAACATAAGCCAGAGGGACGCCTCGACAGAGCAATTCTGAAGGATGCCTCGATAGAGAAAGTTTGAGGGATGCCTCGACTATAATGCTCAGTGAAGTCTCTAGAACTCTTATTGTCTGAGAAAGCCTCAAAAATGCAATATGGATCACCCGAGGGACTGTATAGCAGAGAAGGGCATGCTTGAACCTGGGCTTGGAAAGTGAGTGATTGTAAGGAAGAGGGGACTTTGATAGTTCTTGAAAACTATTGATTGGGATCATGCACACAATGGGTATGTCCAGAAAAAACAATGAGCCTAGATAACAAGACATCCATGTGGATACAAATCCACAAACTACACAGATGAGTATTGTGCTAAATTGCGATTTTTTTCTAGAATTGTATACAACAATAAAATGATGTCGTATGAAACTATGATTAATGTGCTTGTTGTCAAAAAAAAAAAAATCTAGGTAAAGAAGGCCAAGAGGCTGAAAAAGACCTGAATAGGAAAGAGGGTTAAGACTTCTGAAGCAACTGAATGAGAAAGGCATGACATGTTTTATTGAGAAAGAACACCGAGGATGGTGTTCCTTTTAAGAGGGAGGGGATTGTAGCACCCATGTTTCCCCCAGCTTGTAATTAATCATGAATCATAATCACCATGCTATGTAATGGGAACAATGTAAATGTATTATTGTTTAGATTTCTAATAACTGACCATGGGGGGTGAAGCCTCAAAGTACTAGCCATGATATCACTAGAGGAAATAATGTGAAAACTATAAGAGAGGTTTCATTATATCGAATGACCCCAAAGAACTTCCCAAGGAGGAATCAATTAATGAATAAAGGACCGGTGGTCGAACCATCAACCAACCCCATGAATGGAAGCATGGTCTAGCTGAAGAATGTCAACCCGAAGTACCACAGGGTCTTGCAGACCCATACTGACCCAAGTTTTCCTTCTAATAGAAGGAACATGATAGGAGGGAGGTGCGTGCAAGGAACATAAGAGAATAAAGAGAAGAGTGGAGAATGCGGGAAGCTCCTTAGCTGAGAATGGGTAGAAGGTCACGAGATTGATGTTGAGGAAGCATCTGATAAACCTTATCGAGGCCGTAATAGAGAGGAAAATCTATGAGAGATTGCAAAGAATAGAACCCGAGCAAAAGTTGAAACAAAGAAAGAATCCATGAGAAATTGCGAGAGTTACCTCGTGATATCATGGCCTAGCACGGGGGTGGCCATAGTGCTAAGAATGAATGCCTATGAGCCTATGGATGGGTGGAGAGGTGAACACCCACAATAAGTATGTTGGTGATCGACTGTAATAGATAAGTATTTTTATGCCTGATATCCTAGAATTGAAATGCATGATTTGATTATCTGTAAATGTGATAACTTGCGCCTTGCGTAAAATGGATGATAATGGTGTTTATCATCCTTCTGTAAAATATTATGTTTTATTGGTGGTATATTGTTTGGATGTTCAATCTTTGTGACTCTAGTTGTCCATTTGACCGAATATTTTGAGATGGGGTTAACTGGAATGCTTAAGCCCGGTCGATCCCTTGAATTTCTCCTTCGCGGGAATACTGAGCTCGAAATCTGTGGAAGGAGGGAACCTCCTTTAGAGATTTCACCTTTGTGACCAATGAATCATGACCATGACCTTGATAAATTATCGGCCAAGAGTCAAGTGTGTAACCATGAGAATATTTGGAGGTCTCATATGACCAAGGTCTAGGAACTTTGTGCTAAGTCCCAAAGGAGATAACTCTTGATGGATTCTGGGCTTTAGGAGCTCGAATCCCTGAGATGTCAAACTTCTTAACTCTAAAAAATAATTGAATGTCAAAGTCATGAAAGGTTATGATTCGTTGATCTAGGGAGTCTATTGAGGCCCCTTCTCGACCGTCTGATCATCTAGTGGAAGGTTTCATGTGTGGTACTTCAGAGAAGTTCCACTTCGGGAGAATGGATATGTTATAACATCAAAATCCCTGAACGTCAAAGTTATGAAGTGAAGGAGATCCATAGATTTGGGGGAAATAGTTAGGAGCCCTGCCTATCGTTCGATCATTCAGGAGAAGGGACCCGCATATGGTACTTCGGTGAAGTCTTGCTTCGGGAAAATGGAGTGCCAGTGAAGCCAAAATCCTCGAAGGCCAATGTCGCAAAGTGACTAGGATTGTTGATCTCGAGATCCTTCAGGTTCTCTCCTAGCCTTTGGATCAAAGTCATCCCGACGTTGACCGCTTTGGGAGGATAGGGACATTGTAACGTCACAATCCCTGAAGGATGAAACAACAAAGTGATGGGAACCGTTGATTTGAGGGTATGTTGGATCCCTCTGTGATCGATGGATCTACCCCATGGTCAATTTGGAATTGACTAATTTGGGAGAAAGGATAATTCTATAGCATGAAACCCCCGAACGTTGAAGTTACGAAGTAGTAGAGACAGTTGATCCAAGGGGTACGTGGACCAAAATTGGTCATGAGAATGAAGGGAATGAAGGACGGTCAATCCTTAGTGACGTAGTGCAGTGATGTCACCTAGGGTGACGTGGACCCAAGTTTGACATGGCACATGTCACTCGGATTCATGCATATCACATACCCTATAGACCCATTGAAAGGTGACACATGTCACACTTGACCCTTACACATGTCAATCCCTCGTATGAGCCCTCCTAGCCAAAGTGGTTGGTAAAGTGACCAGAACTCCGGGAATCCGGGACTTTGGACTCGGGAGGATTTTAGGTGTAGTACGAAGAGAGACCAAAAGGCTTGAAGGCTGGAACCACGTGGCAAGATCATGGGACTTTGGGATTTAGGGAGATCTCATGTGTAGATGGTAAAGAGGAATTCAACACCGAAGCACTGAAGTGCCAAAGTGTCGAATTCCCTGCTAGCTTGTGTATTAGGCGAGGATTAAGCTAGTCATTGGACTGGTTGATGGATGGACCTTCCCTGTAGGAGGTAGGAACCTAGATATGGTACAAACAAGATGAATACACATGGGTACGCGTGTTAGAGTATCTGACGCTCCAGAAGGATTTCACTCTGGAGGTTTGTGTGTGTGAAGACTCATAATTTTTCGAAGCCCGGAGTCCCGAATTGAATCAGAGCCATCATTTCTTTGAGTAGACGTGGCGTCAGATTGTGAACTTCAGATATTTTTCACTCCAAAGGTTTTTTGGAGAAGCGGTTCGAAACTTGGCGAAGTGCCTGGGCCCAAAATTTTGGTGGTTCATTGATCTGGAAAGGGAGAAGGGACTGTTGATCCCTCTCACGTCATTTCAGAACTTTGCCAGTTTGGAGTTTGGGAGAATTGGTGAGTGGTGAAGTGAAAATGATCGAAGCCTGAAGTTCTGAAGCACCCTTTGAGTAAGCGTCGGGTCACAGCCTGAGGTCATATGAAGGAAGGGGCCTATCATGGAAATCTAGTGCCTATTTTTCAAATTCTTCAAAAGTACCAGGAAAGAGCCCGCAGGTTTGGAAGAACCTACACTTTGGAGAAAGGGGGACCTGTGAAGATTGATTTGGGTTCCAGCAGGGGCCTGAAGAGTCGATCTAACTCAAGTAATCAAACAAACCTAGACCAAGAGGTCACACAGTCCTAGGAGGAAGAGGGAATCTGTATTTGGAGATTTTTGGATGAGATGGACGTGATAGAAGTCCTGAAATTAGGATTTGAGAGAGTTAAGGAAAACAAAATTATGATGCCCCACCCCTTAAAATAACATTTAGGGGTCGAGCGTGTTACACCACTAAGTACCAAATTAGCAACAGACACCTATCTCTTACATATGTTCATAGACACCAATCCCCACCTCTAATAACCAACTTAGAAATAGACAAAAATATCTTAGATATCTTCGTAGACACTAATCTACTAGAGACGACAATCACCACTACTAAGCACCAACTTAGCAAGAGACACCAATCTATGAGATGCACTAACCTTCTCTAATTTTGCTTGTTATTTCTTCCTTCACTAGTCCTTCTCATTGCTTCTACCTTTACCAAGTCTACTCACTAATTCTTCCTTCATGAGGTCTACTCACTACTTCTACATTTACCGGGTCTGACCAAAATTTGAATTTCCAAAAGGCAACTTTCCCAAAGCTTGTTGTTTTGGGACTCTTGCCAAGAAAACACGTGTACATAATTCCATGTATCCAATTTCACAAATAATATTCTCAAATTATTACTTTAGTTACTTATGTATGTCTTCTCTTTTCTCTAAAATTTTCACAGACTGAAGAGTCGCAGAAACGAAGTTATAGTGAAAATGTCAAACTGACATGTTTGAAACTTATTTCATTGGAATTCAAGAACCCTAACTTCCAAATGGAATATCTCTCTCAAACTGTAATGAACCAACACCTTAAATTTGTACCAAATGTACACCAATATCACTCCTCTATCTCTGCAAAGTTTCAAGGTCCGAAACATCCCAAAATTTAAGTTATAATGAAACTTATTTCAAGAGCATTTAGGAATCCTAATTTGCATAGGGAATATCTCTGAAATTATATCGAACTTATATCTACAATTTGTACCACATGTACAGCAAGATCTCTCTTTTGTCTCTCCAAATTTTTAAGGTCTGGAACAACCAAAAAAATAAGTTATAGCGAAAGTTCCAAGATGACCTCTTTGAAACTGATTTTAGGAGCATTCAAGAACCCTAACTTACAGAAGGAATATCTCTAAAATTATAACAAACCAACATCTCCAATTTGTAACACTTGTACAACATGATCTATCATTTGTATCTTCAAAGTTTCAAGGTCTAAAACATCCCANAAAGTGATAATCTGAAATTGATGCAAGGGCACATTCTGTGTGAATGTGGCCATGGACATTGACACATTGATTAAATTCACTTAATGTTGAATTGCATCTAAAAAGGTTGATATACTAAATTGATGCATGTGTAAGGAATGAAATTTCCTTTTTCTTTATATCATCAAATAGATAAAAGTGAGTTGATTATTAGCATGCACAATTTAAGAATTGTTTGTGATGCCATTATAAAGGTGCAATGGAAATTTAGTGTGCATGAGAACTAACAATTAGTTTTGTTGAGGGGTGTTGAAATTGCAGGAAGCAAAGTGTCTTGGATATGGCAATGTTGTAAGTCCATAAGGAAGAACAAAATTTATTGTTGAGTCAAACTGCTATGGGAAGGAAAGTCCCATGGATATGGTTCCATGTGGAATAGATATGAAAACAAATGTGGAATTTTGGAATTTGTGGGTGACAGATTTACAAGAAAATTCTGAATTTATAATTTATGATGATGTCTCATGAATTTTTGTATACCTGTGATACAGGTGAGAAGAAAATATCGGTCCAGAAAGGACAAATGAAGGTTGTAAAGATGAAAAGCATAAATAATGGCTACTATTGATCCATGAGAACCCCGTGGTAAGCCATGATCGCCTGGAATATGTTTTGTTGAGGTAACACAAGCCAGAGGGACGCCTCGACAGAGAAAGTTTGAAGGATGCCTCGATAGAGAAAGTCTGAGGGACGCCTCGACTATAATTCTCAGTGAATTCTCTAGAACTCTTCTTGTGTGAGAAAGTCTCCACAATGCAATATGGATCACCCGAGGAACTGTATAGCAGAGAAGGGCATGCTTGAACCTGGGCTTAGAAAGTGAGTGATCGTAAGGAAGAGGATACTCTGATAGTTCTTACAAACTATTGATTGGGATCATGCACACAATGGGTATGTCCAGGAAAAATAGTGATCCTAGATAACAAGACATCCATGTGGATAAAAATCCACAAACTGCACAGATGAGTATTGTGCTAAATTGTGATTTTTTTCTAGAATTGTATACAACAATAAAATGCTTTCGCATGAAACTATGATTAATGTGCTTGTTGTCAAAAAAAAAAAATTTGTAGGTAAAGAAGGCCAAGAGGCTGAAAAAGACTTGAACAGGAAAGAGGGTCAAGACTTCTGAAGCAACTAAATGAGAAAGGCATGACATGTGTTATTGATAAAGAACACCGAGGATGGTGTTCCTTTTAAGAGGGAGGGGATTGTAGCACCCATGTTTCCCCCAGCTTGTAATTAATCATGAATCATAATCATCATGCTATGTAATGGGAACAATGTAAATGTATTATTGTTTAGATTTCTAATAACTGACCATGGGGGGTGAAGCCTCAAAGTACTGGCCATGATATCACTAGAGGAAAGAATGTGAAAACTATAAGAGAGGTTTCATTATATCGAATGACCCCAAAAAACTTCCCAAGGAGGAATCAATTAATGAATAAAGGACCGGTTGTTGAACCATCAACCAACACCATGAATGGAAGCATGGTCTAGATGAATAATGTCAAACCGAAGTACCACGAGGTATTGCATACCCAGACTGACCCAAGTCTTCCTTCTAACAAAAGGAACATGATAGGAGGGAGGTGCGTGCAAGGAACATAAGAGAATACAGAGAAGAGTGGAGAATGCGGGAAGCTCCTTAGCTAAGAATGAGTAGAAGGTCACGAGATTGATGTTGAGGAAGCATATGATAAACCTTATCGAGGCCGTAATAGAGAGGAAAATCTTTGAGAGATTGCAAAGAATATAACCCGAGCAAAAGTTGAAACAAAGAAAGAATCCATGAGAAATTTCGAGAGTTCCCTCGTGATATCATGGCCTAGCACGGGGGTGGCCAGAGTGCTAAGAATGAATGCCTCTGAGCCTATGGATGGGTGGAGAGGTGAACACCCATAGTAAGTATGTTGGTAATCGACTATAATAGATAAGTATTTTTATGCTCGATATCCTAGAATTGAAATGCATGATTTGATTATCTGTAAATGTGATAACTTGCGCCTTGCGTAAAATGGATGATAATGGTGTTTATCATCCTTCTGTAAAATATTATGTTTTATTGGTGGTATATTGTTTGGATGTTCAATCTTTGTGACTCTAGTTGTCCATTTGACCGAATATTTTGAGATGGGGTTAACTGGAATGCTTAAGCCCGGTCGATCCCTTGAATTTCTCCTTCGCGGGAATACTGAGCTCGAAATCTGTGGAAGGAGGGAACCTCCTTTAGAGATTTCACCTTTGTGACCAATGAATCATGACCATGACCTTGATAAATTATCGGCCAAGAGTCAAGTGTGTAACCATGAGAATATTTGGAGGTCTCATATGACCAAGGTCTAGGAACTTTGTGCTAAGTCCCAAAGGAGATAACTCTTGATGGATTCTGGGCTTTAGGAGCTCAAATCCCTGAGATGTCAAACTTCTTAACTCTCAAAAATACATGAATGTCGTAGTCACGAAAGTTTGTGATTCGTTGATCTGGGGAGTCTGTTTAGGCCCCTTCTCGACCGTCTGATCATCTAGTGGAAGGTTTCACGTGTGGTGCTTCAGTGAAGTTCCACTTTGGGAGAATGGATATGTTATAACATCAAAATCCCTGAACGTCGAAGTTATGAAGTGAAGGAGATCCATAGATTTGGGGGAAATCATTAGGATCCCTACCTATCGTTCGATCATTCAGGAGAAGGGACCCGGATATGGTACTTCGGTGAAGTCTTGCTTCAGGAAAATGGAGTGGCAGTGAAGCCAAAATCCTCGAAGGCTAGATTCGCAAAGAGACTAGGATTGTTGATCTCAGGATCCTTCAGGTTCTCTCCTAGCCGTCGGATTGAAGTCATCCCGACGTTGAACACTTCGGGAGGACAGGGACATTGTAACGTCACAATCCCCGAAGGATGAAACAACAAAGTGATGGGAACCGTTGATTTGAGGGTATGTTGGATCCCTCCGTGATCGATGGATCTACCCCATGGTCAATTTGGAATTGACTAATTTGGGAGAAAGGATAATTATATAGCATGAAACCCCCAAATGTCGAAGTTACGAAGTAGTAGAGACAGTTGATCCAATCGGTACATGGACCAAACTTGGTCGTGAGAATGAAGGGCATGAAGGACGGTCAATCCTTAGTGACGTAGTGCAGTGATGTCACCTAGGGTGATGTGGACCCAAGTTTGACGTGCCACGTGTCACTCGGATTCATGCATATCACATACCATATAGACCCATTTAAACGTGACACATGTCACACCTTACCCTTACACATGTCAATCCCTCGTATGAGCCCTCCTAGACAAAGTGGTTGGTAAAGTGACCAGAACTCCGGGAGTCTAGGACTTTGGACTTCGGAGGATTTTAGGTGTAGTACGAAGAGAGACCAAAAGGCTTGAAGGCTGGAACCATGTGGCAAGATCATGGGACTTTGGGATTTAGGGAGATCTTGTGTGTAGATGGTAAAGATGAATTCAACACCGAAGCACTGAAGTGCCAAAGTGTCGAATTCCCTGCTAGCTTGTGTATTAGGCGAGGATTAAGCTAGTCATTGGACTGGTTGATGGATGGACCTTCCCTGCAGGAGGTAGGAACCTAGAGATGGTACAAACAAGATGAATCCACATGGGGATGCGTGTTAGAGTATCTGACGCTCTAGAAGGATTTCACTCTGGAGGTTTGTGTGTGTGAAGACTCATAATTTTTCGAAGCCCGGAGTCCCGAATTGAATCAGAGCCATCATTTATTTGAGTAGACGTGGCGTCGGATTGTGAACTTCAGATATTTTTCACTCCAGAGGTTTTTTGGAGAAGCGGTTCAAAACTTGGTGAAGTGCCTGGGCCCGAAATTTTGGTGGTTCATTGATCTGGAAAGGGAGAAGGGACTGTTGATCCCTCTCACGTCATTTCAGAACTTCGCCAGTTTGGAGTTTGGGAGAATTGGTGAGTGGTGAAGTGAAAACGCTCGAAGCCTGAAGTTTTGAAGCACCCTTTGAGTAAGCGTCGGGTCACAGCCTGAGGTCATATGAAGGAAGGGGCCTAGCATGGAAAGCTAGCGCCTGTTTTTAAAATTCTTCAAAGGGACCAGGAAAGAGCCCGCAGGTTTGGAAGAACCTACACTTTGGAGAAAGGGGGACCTATGAAGATTGATTTGGGTTCCAGCAAGGGCTTGAAGAGTCGATCTGACTCAAGTAATCAAACGAACCTAGACCAAGAGGTCGCACAATCCTAGGAGGAAGAGGGAATCTGTATTTGGAGATTTTTGGATGAGATGGACGTGATAGAAGTCCTGAAATTAGGATTTGAGAGAGTTAAGGAAAATGAAATTATGATGCCCCACCCCTTAAAATAACATTTAAGGGTCGAGCGTGTTACACCACTAAGTACCAAATTAGCAACAGACACCTATCTCTTACATATGTTCATAAAAACCAATCCCCACCTCTAATAACCAACTTAGAAATAGACAAAAATATCTTAGATATCTTCATAGACACTAATCTACTAGAGACGATAATCACCACTACTAAGCACCAACTTAGCAAGAGACACCAGTCTATGAGATGCACTAACCTTCTCTAATTTTTCTTGTTATTTCTTCCTTCATTAGTCCTGCTCATTGCTTCTACCTTTACCAAGTCTACTCACTAATTCTTCCTTCATGAGGTCTACTCACTACTTCTACGTTTACAGGGTCAGACCAAAATTTGAATTTCCAAAAGGCAACTTTCCCAAAGCTTGTTGTTTTGGGACTCTTGCCAAGAAAACACGTGTACATAATTCCATGTATCCAATTTCACAAATAATATTCTCAAATTATTACTTTAGTTACTTATGTATGTCTTCTCTTTTCTCTAAAATTTTCACAGACTGAAGAGTCGCAGAAACGAAGTTATAGTGAAAATGTCAAACTGACATGTTTGAAACTTATTTCATTGGAATTCAAGAACCCTAACTTCCAAATGGAATATCTCTCTCAAACTGTAATGAACCAACACCTTAAATTTGTACCAAATGTACACCAATATCACTCCTCTATCTCTGCAAAGTTTCAAGGTCCGAAACATCCCAAAATTTAAGTTATAATGAAACTTATTTCAAGAGCATTTAGGAATCCTAATTTGCATAGGGAATATCTCTGAAATTATATCGAACTTATATCTACAATTTGTACCACATGTACAGCAAGATCTCTCTTTTGTCTCTCCAAATTTTTAAGGTCTGGAACAACCAAAAAAATAAGTTATAGCGAAAGTTCCAAGATGACCTCTTTGAAACTGATTTTAGGAGCATTCAAGAACCCTAACTTACAGAAGGAATATCTCTAAAATTATAACAAACCAACATCTCCAATTTGTAACACTTGTACAACATGATCTATCATTTGTATCTTCAAAGTTTCAAGGTCTAAAACATCCCAGAAAATAATTTGTAGCGAAAGTGCCAAGCTGACCTATTTGAAATTGATTTTAGGAGAATTCATGAACCTTAACTTCCACAGGGAATATATTTGAAAGTATAGAAAACTAGCATCTTAAAATTGTAACTCGTGTACAAAAATATGTATTCTATGTCTCTACAAGATTTCAAGGTTTGAAACATCCTAGAAAATAAGTTATAGCGGATGTTCCAAGATGACCTGTTTGAAACTTATTTCAAGAGCATTTAGGAGCCCTAAATTCCATAGGGAATATCTTTGAAAACCAACATCTAAAATTTGTATCACATGTACACCAATATATCTCCTTCATCTCTTCCAAATTTTTAGGTCTCAAACATCCTAGAAGAAAACAATTTCATGAAAATTCCAAGATGACTTGAAACTGATTTCACAATTCAATATTTTATATTCCATTTTTAACACTCTACTTTCTCTCAATGTTTTCTCTTTTTATAGATTTTCATAACCCTTCATGAAGGGACATGTCCATTTATTAAATAATTAATTCCCAATACCATGGGAAATTACCCCAAATACCATGGGAAAATACCCCAAACCCATGGGTTTGAAACCACCATTTCACTTTTTACTTTTTCACGTGCACCCCTTTTTTAGTATATATATATATATATATATATATATATATTGGAAATGTTGTGTGTATTTTAAAATTTCCATAATATGACATTAATGACATCATTAATCCGTTGACATCAATGAAAATAATTCCAACATACACTTGTAACTTCCCTATCACACTAGGTAAACCATCAGTAGCATCTAGAATTTAATGCATCTAAAACATATACAACGATGTGAATTGATATTATCAATTACATCATATTGTTGTACACTTTATCCATCATGTTTATCATATAAATATTAAAATAAAACTAGTTCAATAATAGAAATTAAAACCAATTAAAATAGTTAAGGATTTTAAGTTTCATCATCATAACACCTATCTATAAACCAAGTCATTTATAAACAACATGGCCTCAAATAATAAGATCCAATATGTTAAACTAGTTGAAGCAAGTGATGCACTACAAACATGTTGATTTAAGTAAGATAACATTGGACTCTTTACTCAGGGGATTGACTCTCCAAAATATTCTCCCTTGGGATGCTTATTCTAGCTCATAACACATGTAAACTNGACCAAAATTTGAATTTCCAAAAGGCAACTTTCCCAAAGCTTGTTGTTTTGGGACTCTTGCCAAGAAAACACGTGTACATAATTCCATGTATCCAATTTCACAAATAATATTCTCAAATTATTACTTTAGTTACTTATGTATGTCTTCTCTTTTCTCTAAAATTTTCACAGACTGAAGAGTCGCAGAAACGAAGTTATAGTGAAAATGTCAAACTGACATGTTTGAAACTTATTTCATTGGAATTCAAGAACCCTAACTTCCAAATGGAATATCTCTCTCAAACTGTAATGAACCAACACCTTAAATTTGTACCAAATGTACACCAATATCACTCCTCTATCTCTGCAAAGTTTCAAGGTCCGAAACATCCCAAAATTTAAGTTATAATGAAACTTATTTCAAGAGCATTTAGGAATCCTAATTTGCATAGGGAATATCTCTGAAATTATATCGAACTTATATCTACAATTTGTACCACATGTACAGCAAGATCTCTCTTTTGTCTCTCCAAATTTTTAAGGTCTGGAACAACCAAAAAAATAAGTTATAGCGAAAGTTCCAAGATGACCTCTTTGAAACTGATTTTAGGAGCATTCAAGAACCCTAACTTACAGAAGGAATATCTCTAAAATTATAACAAACCAACATCTCCAATTTGTAACACTTGTACAACATGATCTATCATTTGTATCTTCAAAGTTTCAAGGTCTAAAACATCCCAAAAAATAATTTGTAGCGAAAGTGCCAAGCTGACCTATTTGAAATTGATTTTAGGAGAATTCATGAACCCTAACTTCCATAGGGAATATATTTGAAAGTATAGAAAAATAGCATCTTAAAATTGTACCTTGTGTACAAAAATATGTATTCTATGTCTCTACAAGATTTCAAGGTTTGAAACATCCTAGAAAATAAGTTATAGCGGATGTTCCAAGATGACTTGTTTGAAACTTATTTCAAGAGCATTTAGGAGCCCTAAATTCCACAGGGAATATCTTTGAAAACCAACATATAAAATTTGTATCACATGTACACCAATATCTCTCCTTCGTCTCTTCCAAATTTTGAGGTCTCAAACATCCTAGAAGAAAACAATTTCATGAAAATGCCAAGATGACTTGAAACTGATTTCACAATTCAATATTTTCTATTCCATTTTTAACACTCTACTTTCTCTCAATGTTTTCTCTTTTTATAGATTTTCATAACCCTTCATGAAGGGACATGTCCATTCATTAAATAATTAATTCCCAATACCATGGGAAATTACCCCAAATACCACGGGAAAATACCCCAAACCCATGGGTTTGAAATCACCATTTCACTTTTTACTTTTTCACGTGCACCCTTTTTTTAATATATAT
>JZKD02S0181887.1:10091-22822 GCA_000966675.3 Picea glauca | reverse complement strand
GATATAATGAAAATAAGAAAGGTTTTCCCGATTGAGGGTTTCCGGTAAAAATCTCTATGTATGAGCCATTGATTAATTTATGTATTGCTTAAGAATCTATATGCATTTCTTTACTTCGCAGGTTTAAAACTTACAAGTTTTTTAGTATATTGTATGGGTTTTTTTTATTATTCAGCGTGATTTTATTGGATTTTGCCCATTTTGGGGGGATCTGGAGCCCAATTTGAGGCCATATCTTGGGAGGAAGTTGGGATAGGATCCCCAACTCAAGATATAAATAAATTAGAGGTTTTTGACAGTCCAGGAGGGTTCAAAACAGGAGAAATTTTGAATAATTCATGAATCCTAAGCCATTTTTATGCAGGGAAGCCATTGAGGAAGCGAACTTTGGAGGCCATTTATCGGAGCTACGCTCAACCTTTTTCAGTGTCATCAGTTGTGTTGGATTCTTGAGGTCAAGAAGAACACATCCAGACTAGATTGTAATCATTTTGATGCATTTCTGATGTAGTTTTGAAGAATTTAAGAATAATAAGAAAGCATCCCCCACTAAGACAAAGGCCCGAAGATGTAGGAAACCTTGTCAAACTTCGTTATCAAGATTGTTGTTATGGTTTGTTGTTCCTTATGTTTACTTTCTGATATGAATTATTTATGTTGGCTGTTATATTCTTTCATTAAGATCTTCTTCTTTTCTTAATTCTTAAGTGGTAATTTAACACATGCTTAAAACTCAACCAAGTCTTTTAAAGATCATTTTCGGATCAGTGGAAAAAGAGTAAATAATAAAATCGTTATTAAAATTTGGGTTTATCAATACTAGGGAAATTGTAATTGCATGTTTGATATCATTGAAATATCTTTGAATATCTTGATTCCATTCAAATATTTGGTCATTTTTAGGCAACAAATTTATTGGTTTGACAATTGTTGCATAGTCTAGAATAAATCTTCTGACAAAATTTATTTTTCCAAAGAATGATTGAACTCCCTTTTTTGATGTTGGTGGATTTAATTCATTAATAGTCTTTACTCTTTCAGGATCAATATAAATTCATTTCTTGTTGACTATGTGTCCAAGTAATTTCCCTTCAAAGATTGCAAATAAACACTTCTTGGGATTTAGAGAAATTTCATATAATCTGCACCGTTCAAATACTTCTCTTAGTCGGTTGATATGATTTTCTCTTATTTTGGAATAGACAATGAGATCATCTTGGTAATAAGCCATAAATTTCCCAATTATATCTTTCAAGGCATGATCCATAGTCCTCTGAAAGGTTTCTCCAACATTTTTCAAACCAAATGGCATGCAAACATCTGCATATGTCTCCCATGGTGTGATGAAAGCAGTTTTGAACCTGTCTTCTTTTGCAATAAGAACCTTATTATATCCTAAGAAACCATCTAAGTGTTGGTTGTGGAGCTTGATTATCTTCCTGATTCATAGATCTTTGTTTTCCAGCCGTGTTTATACCCCATGAAAACTATACACCCTAGAATATTGTACACCCCTCCATGTGGGGGGTTGCAGGGGAGCCCTACCCCCCTAGGAGGTCTGAGGGGATCATCCCTTCGACTGGGGGGTCTGGGGGAAAGTGGGCCCCAAGCGGGGGTTCGGGGGCAGTGTCCCCCAATGGAGGTTCGAGGGCGAATCCCCTGAAGGAAAAATTGCCTTGTAAATGTATATTGTAATTTCATAGTAAATCTGGACCGTTCATTATAAGGTCGCAGATCTTACGATAGAAGTTATGTTAGGGTTTTTTTCCCTAGAAAGAAACCCTCTCTTATAAGGGAATTGTATTTGGGTTGTGTATCATTGCAAATATTGTATTCTGAGAAAGGAGACTATGAGAGAAAGAAGAGGAAGTTACAACATGTGTGTTGTAGGTTGTATCCCTTAATTTTGTTGGATAATAAAAAGGAAGGACCTGTAATTTCTCTGGTGGGTGTAGCCCACACTAAGTGAAAAACATATATCTGTGTCTCTATTGTGTTGTGTATATTTTGTGTTTTACTTCCACATTTTTTTTATTTTATTGCTCTGCGATCCTATTTTTATAACACTAACATGGACATGAGAGTTGAGCCAGTAAATTCTTGGAGTAACATTTCCATGTTTGGCAGAAGATAATTATCTTTTATACTTGCTTTGTTTAAATCTTGAAATTCAACACATAAGCCAATTTCCCCACTTTTCTTCCTTAGAATCATTGTATTGAAGAGCCATTTTGAATGTCTAATTGGGAAAATTATTCCATCTTTTCTCAATTTTTCAAGTTTTATTTTCACTAAGGGCTTCAATTTGGGGTTTACTATTCTCAACTTCTGTTTAGATGGCATGGTCCCTTGTTTTAGTGGTATGATATGTTGGAATATTGATTTATCATAAGCTTTAAGATCATCATAGCTCCATGCAAAAACATCAAAATATTCCTTAAACAAAGCAGTATATTGATCAAGTTCTTTTGGTGTGCAATCAATCCCAAGATTCACATATTTTGGAGAGCTTTTAGTTCCGATGTTTATCTTTTGAGTTTGTTTTATGTTTCATGTAGATTATTATTCTTTCATATCTTTGGTCTTATCATATTGTGTGAAAAGAGATTCAGATTTGACACAACTTTTTGAAATCAATGCAATGCTTTCTTCAAGTTTATCTGCATTGCCAAGAAGACATTTCAACCATTCATCATTCTCAAATACTTGAAGATATTCTTGGTTGTCAGCAACTGAGGGTCTGATGATTCTTTTCACTTGAAAATTATTCTTGTTTTGAAGATCATCGGGATTAAATAATGATGCAACAAGTGCTAAAGAATTTTCTTTCTCATTCATTTCTTTAGGGATGAAAGATATATTAAATGAACTAAATGAATCCATTAGTCCATTTACCCTTTTTTCATACAATTTCAGTCTTTCTTTTTTTATCTTATATTTTTTAGTAATATGATTTATAAATAGATTAGAGTCAGCAGTTATAATCAATTTTTTAATGTTCATTTCCAATGCCAAAATCATCCCTTAGATCAATGCCTCATATTCCACTTTGTTATTCATATAAGGAAATTTCAATTTGATGGCATGTGGATGTATTATTGAATCAGGACCTTTGAGCACAATCCCAACACCACTCCCTAAACTGGAACATGCACCATCAAAAGGAATTCTCCAAAATCCTTTAAAATAGCTTTCTTCTTTTTGTTTGGGAATATTTGGTTGTTCTTGGTCCAACATGGCATAATTCCCTATACTGGCATCGACATAACCTTGCATCAATTTATTATTATTTTTCTTAAAAGAGAATGGTTTTCTTAGTTCGCATGGAACCCTTAGCAGTGTTCCATGTTTATTGGCTTACATCATGCAACTCCCATCATTCATGATATACCCTCCAATTAATGCAGGCCAATCTCTACCAAGGACCACTCCATAAGTTGGAGGAAGATCAACCACTGTAATTGTGAATACAGTTGTGATATGTGGGGAAGCATTTATCTAAGCATAAAAATATTTAATTTCTCCATATTCCATCATTTTTCTTGAATCAATGGTATAAATACTATTATTGGTTTCATAGTACTTGGTACAACCCATCCCAAGTGCTTTCATGACTAATAATGGCATGATATTGTTTGTAGATCATGTGTCAATCATGTAATTATGAAGGATAGCGTCATGATTTTCTATCGTGATATAAAAAGGTGGGATTTTACCTTTCGGTCTACCTATTGAATTAGTTTGTTGTTGTTTTGAGATTGATGCAACAACTTCCATTCTATGACTAGGTTCATCTAAAATTTTAAGGATATTTTGCCTCTGTTGGGGAATTTTCACAACTTCCATGAACGGTAAAGTAATCCTTAATTTTTGCAGATCATGTATTAAATTATGTATCATCAGTGGAGGGTATTAGATTGAATTGCAACCGGCTACTACTTCTTCGTTTATATCATATTTGGTCTTGACTTTTCTTTTTTTTTATCTGCATTTTCTTTTTCTTTTCCCTTTTCCAAATTGTCTTTTATTTTGAGTTTATTTGCTTGTGCTCTGTTTGCACAAACTTGTCTTATGAGATATTGTTCTCTTCATTCTCATCAAATATATACATGGATGACTCACATTTATCCATCTATATAGATTCAAGAATTTCTTCTTGAATGAAATCAGTGTCTTAATCAATGTTTTAATCTTTAGAAACATCTTTTAATACTACAACATTTGGATTTGGAACTCTTGGTGCCCTTTGTCTGAATTCATCAGTGGTACCATCGCTTTTGATCCTTTGTTCTTGAATTGGATTTCTCCTTTGTTCCTAAACAAGCATTCTTGGATTTGGAAGAAAAATTGCATTTCTCCTTAATCTCGTCAATTCATTTTGCATCTATCTGATGGTTCTATTCGTCTGTGCTATTTCCATTCTTTGTTTAGTCTCTTGCATCGTTGTTGGATCATTTGTTACATTAGGAATTACTTCTTTGATTATCCCTCCACCAATTCCTTGATCTCCATTGTTTCATGTTGTTTGATCTTCAACTATTTTTGAAGATAAGGTACCTTGATCCAAGATAGTGAGTGTATCCATTTCTCTTTGAACTCTACCAAGAATAATATCTAGATTTTCATCAGTTTCTAGCATTATCTCTTCCATTTATGTTTCTTTATTCATTTATCCATTTAAATCCTCAATTTGTGAAGCTCTAGTGGCAAACTTGACATTTGAAGGCATTGCATTTTTGTAGCATCCAAGTATGGCAGGATCATTTGGTCTCTTATTTTCTTGCATTTTATCACCAGTTCCTAAAAATCAAAAATTAAAATATCGAATCCTTTCACCCTTTTTCAAACGGATTTGGGTGAATTTTGTCAGTAGACTATGATATGCTTTTGGAGGAGCATACATGGTTAGAAACATGCCTTATAAATCATAAAAAGTAGTAATTAAATTTACTTGAAGGGAAATATACCATTCATGGGCTTGGTCTATCAATGTTTGAAGAAATAACAAAACCATTACATCATCATGTTCAACCAGATGAATTTCACACATGCTCAAAAAACTTTATGTATGTTTCTTTGGATCAACTAATCCATCTCCTGGGAATGTTGGTAATAACCCTTGTGGGAGGGTTGGCAATTGATGTTGCTCACTGTAAAGATTTAAAGGGCTATTTCTAACCCTTCTTCATGGAATTATTTGTATTCTTTATTCACCATTCTTGGGAGGGTCTTGATTTATTTCTTCCCTATCAGCCATGATTTGATGTTTTTCTTCTTTAACAGTTGAACTTTCTTTGATTTTTTCAAGTTCTTAGTTTTTTCTACTCATTATCGGACCCTTATATTTTTTCAGTTTCAATCTTTATCTTGCCTTCTTTGTATTTGTCTTCTTGCAGCCTCTCTTTCTTCTTCACAGGAAAGAGTTTGCCAAGATCTTTCAATTTCTTCACGAGTTTGAGATATTGTCGACACTAGATCATATAATTGATGAAAATTGCTTGTTTGATTTCCTAATCCAATTTGCAATTGGGTTTGGTTAGGTTGAGGCTGAGTCATAAATAATTTTGGTGTAAAACCATCTTTTTCATTCTATGTAATACCCCAAGGTCAAGCCCCTGTTGAATTGTAAACATGTTGTGTAGGTGTTAACACATAGAATTCATTCTCCTTGACACCATCTATCAGTTTAAAGTGTCAAGTCAAAGTTTGGTGTATGTGCTTCCAACTCACTAGGATAATTTTGCAGCATACTCTAAGTACTTTTATTTGTCATCATTTGGCATCATTGTATTAAATGATCATGACAAAGGAGATTTCATTGTTTTTAGCACCATCTTTAACCAACTTTCCATGGATTATGGCATATATTTCCTAACAGTTTCCTCGAAGTGTGCATTTCATGTTTGAATTTGGTGCTACGAACTGGTAGAAATGCGTTGTGAATTGGTGAAGATGAGGGTTGGAGGTTAGGCTACTTGCAGACAGCCTTGTGAAAATTCAAAGATACCAGCATCAAACGCAGGGCCATCAAGTACTATATTAGATTTTGTGTCTTATTTGAAGGTCAAAAAGGGGTTTGGTTGTTTGTTTTTCCTTTGGCACTATGAACTGGCACAGATGCTACAAAATGGCTGACAAGGGCACTGTGAACTCATTTCATGTAGCAGTTGCTTATAAATATTTGATCATAAATCCAAAACAGTGATCTAGGTTTTTCTAAAATTGCTTGTGGAGGACCATGGTAATGGCATTGATTTGTTGATCAAATTTCAACCTGACCCAGTTTGGCATCGAGAGATGTAAATAAAACACCAGTGTGCTTCAAACTAGCACTGCAAATTCTTTGTTTTGCATAGTTGTTGGAGATTCGCCTTGTTTGGAGGTTGCCACCTATCAAGGATAGTTCTAATGACTTCCCATAGATCAGTTAGATGCTAAGGGACACCTGCACCTAAGAATTATCTCCATTAAGACCTCGTGCAATGAGTTGGAAACAAATTTATTAATGACTTCCAACAACTTCCTAAAAATTAGCAATTTATTGGATCCTTGTCTCTTTGACTATTGCCACCTATATCCAAGGCCTAGAATCGAATGGAAGAGATGGGTTTTGACCTCCTAAGAATATTTTGTATGTTATTTTATATTTAAGGGGTGAGAGGAAACAAGAGAGGGGTTGGAATGGAGTGAAAGAGACTCATATCTTTATACTATTTATGTAGCAGAAGAGTACTTCTTATTGTATGTATTGGACTTAAGATCCTTTGAATAATGGAAGTCATTTCTTTTTCTTATCATCTTATTTATGTCTAATTTTGATTACAGTCCATTGAAAGATTTAGTTAACTGAGTTGTAGCTTTATTGCAATAGATGATATGTTGTGGTACTTGTGCAAATATATCAAAATTTTCATCTTTGATTATGGGAAGATCTTATTTCAGAGAGTTCTTCATTATATTCCTATCATACTACCTGATGTAGATGATAGGAATTTCACATTCTTCTTATTAATTCTTCCACCTACTCATCCTATTTACTATAACCCTGATCAAAGTTATTCAGAGCCTTATTTGCTTGTACATATTCTATAAAGTAAACTATGATTGACATTCTTTTAAGATTCTTTCATCCATTTGTCATTTACTACAAATTTTATCTTCCACACTTTCATGGGTATTGGTCTTGCACTCATAGTAGTTTGAGTGTGACTCTCAGTGATAATATTTTTGGCATCATTGTCGGGGAGTGAAGTATGAAGCAAGCTTCCCTGGTAGAATGACATATATCTAGCTCTTGATGGTAGACAAGAGAGGGACACAGAATTTGACTGTAATCATCTACTTGGTGACTCCACTATCAAAGACTCCACTGGAGGAAGGATTCTGCAGACAAAAAATGAAAATACGGAAGGGAAAAAACAGGTATCAGCTCATCAATTTTCTCCATGAACTTTTGCTCTTCTTCATCAGTTCATTCATGTCTTTCCCTTTACATATAAAACAGATTATCCTTTTCTTTTTCTATTCGGATGATCATAAGCCTTTAATTATATATCCCTCTTTGGAAGAAGAAGGTCTGCATTTTGCCTATGTTGTATATGTTTATCACGTCTCTTCACCTCGGTCTATTGAGAAGAATGAAGTTTATATCTCAATCCTTCCTGAACATGCTCAGCCTTGTAGCCATGAGGATGATGAAATTGATTTGTTACCTTCTCGGATCTTATCACCTACTACCATCATTGTTGAGACTTGCAACCAATGTGTTAAACCTCATTTTCAGCCTATTGTTGTTAAAACTAGAATCAGAGAGAAAATGTTTAAACCTTTAAGGCTTCCATCTCATCTTCATCCTTACCCTCTTAACTTCTTTGAGTGTCTTCCTCATTTTTCTAGAGAATATCATATCACTGCTGAGAAGCATTTGGGATATTTTGAGAACTTTGTTGATCAGTTTGAGATAGTATACGAAGATGTTACCATGAGGTTATTTTCCAAACCCTTGGTTGGGGATGCTACTTTGTGGTTTAAAGGTATGGAAGTTGGTTTTATTATTTCATGGATTGAGTTATATGATGCATTTTTAAGACACTTGGGAGAGAACAAGTCCTTCGATTAGCACTTAGCTGAGTTTTGTGCTCAGAAGAGAAAAGAAGACAAATCTCTGGCCACCTTCAATAGGAAGTTTCATAGTATTTATCATAGTGTGTCTATTGAAATTTGGCCTACTGAGGTTGTTTCCATGGTACAGTATACAATGGCACAACATCCCAATCTATTCCTATACCTCAGAGAAAGAAAGTCACCATCCTTGCAACATATGTTTGTTGATGCAGAGGAAGTGGAGAGTAATATTTGGGCATGTGCACAACACTCTTGTCAGATCTTGGACAATGTTTTGGATGAGGAAGAAACTGAGGAAGTATATGAACTGAAAGAAGCTTATCTGATCTTGCAATTGTTTCARCATGCTTGTGCACCATTTTTCAGATCTTGAATTTTTTTATGAYCTTGAAATTATTAAATCGGATTTTTCCATTGTTAGAGATGCAAATGTACATTCTTATAACTCATACCAAAAAGATGAATTTACATATGMAGTTGAGMCTTTTCCTAATCATGAGCAAAGGGAATTTTTTTTTATGATGAATATCATGAGGAATATTTTGCAGAAGGTTGTGACATTTCTATTTCAGAGAAAGTTGTTTCCCCTYATCATCTTATTGTTGACTTAGAAAATCCGTTAACATTCTTGGCTCATGATAACCCCCTTGATTATATGCTTTTAAACTTTGGTCAAGAAGATAGGAAGGAGCTACATGAATAGGTGATTTTGTTCTCTTTTTCATCAATAGATGGCCAACAGGAAGAAAGTCAACAAGCAAATAAAAAGGAGCAGATTTATGTATCAGCATGTATTAATTCTCCCAGTATTGACTTTCTATCTGACAATTTTAGAGAAGATTTTTCAAAGGACAGTAAAGAGGAGGTTGAGAAATCATATGGTCAGTCTACAATGTTTTTTTCTTCCAAGAATGTTGACCAACAATTTCAAGAACTCACTACAAATAAGTTTCTTGCTCTGGGATATAATCAGCAGCCAGAAAAATATTTTGTTGTCCATGATTGCTTTGAAGCATGTGATATCTATGGGATGTTTCAAGGAGATCAAGAGAATTACAGTCTTGTCAGCAGAGCAGAGATTATGAAGGAGCAACCTAGTCTTCTAATGCAGCCAAAATTCTTTCATGTGATTCATGATCCTTTGGCCATATACATGGAGTCTATTTGTTCATAAGTTTCATGCATTAGATCTTTTTCCATGCAAGCAAGTTGCAACTATAAGTATCAATTTCCCATAGATTGTTTGTTTCATTTGTTGAATATTTTGTGGGTTTTCCTAAAGAGTTACCTACAAAACATTATATTTATCAATCAGATGTTTTTATGGCTTCATTGGAAGTTTCATTACACTTGATTAAGTAGAGTTTAGATGGTTAGAGTAGGGTAGTGTAGGTACTAAGCTCGCTTACAGAGCATTTTCTTTTCTTCAGTTTGAAAAATGTGATCAGATTTGCAGTATGAGTTTTTTTTGCAGCAAGTCTTTCAATTTGCTTGAATAAGTGACATATCTTGAAGTATTTCAGAGGATTGGTTGCATAAGTTTGATACTAGATGACTTCATATCCCAATGGATAAGGCATTGGAACTTCATGTTCTTGACATCTCACAAGGAGCATGCCATCCCCTATGGAGCCATATGTTAACACATAGAATTGATTCTCCTTGTCACCATCTATCTGTTTAAAGTGTCAAGTCAAAGTTGGGTGTATGTGCTGCCAAATCACTAGGAGAAGTTCACAGTGTATTCTAAGTACTTTTATTTGTCATCATTTGGCATCATTKTATTAAAAGATCATGACAAAGGAGATTTCATTGTTTTTAGCACCATATTTAACCAACTTTCCAGGGATTATGTCATAGATTTCCTAGCATTTTCCTCRAAGTGTGCATTTCATGTTTGAATTTGGCACTACAAACTTTTAGAAAGGCGTTGTGAACTRCTGAAGAGGAGGGTTGGAGGTTAGGCTACTTGCAGACACCCTTGTGCAAATTCAAAGATACCAGCATCAAATTGAGGTCCATCAGGTACTTTATGAGAGTTTGTGTCCTATTTAAAGGTCAAGAAGGGATTTGGTTGTTTGTTTTTCCTTTGTTGTTGTGAACTGGCATAGGTGTTGCAAACTGGATGATAGGTGCGCTGTGAACTCATTTCCTATAGAAGTTGCTTATAAATATTTGATCATAACTCCAAAACGGTGATCTAGGTTTTTCTAAAAAAATTTGTGGAGACGCATGATAATGGCATTGACTTTCTCACAAAATTTCAGCCTGACCCAATTTGGAATTCGAGAGATATAATTAAAAAACCAATGTGTTGCAAACTGGCACTGCAAACTCTTTGTTTTGCATAATTTTTGGATATTCGCCTTGTTTTGATTTTTCCACCTGTGAAGGAGGCTTGAAATGACTTCTTAGAGATCATTTAGATGATAAGGGACACCTGCACCTAATAATTAGCTCCATTAAGACCTCATGCAGTGATTTGGAAACAAATTTATTAATGACTTCCAACAACTTCCTGAAAATTAGCAATTTGTTGGATCATTGTCTCTTTGACTGTTGCCACCTATCTCCAAGGCCTAGAATACAATGGAAGAGATGGGTTTCGACCTCCTAAGAATATTTTGTATGTTATTTTATATTTAATGGGTGAGAGGAATCAAGAGAGGGATTGGAATGGAGTGATAGAGACTCATATATTTATATTGTCTATGTAGCAGAAGAGTACTTCTTATTGTATGTATTGGACTTAAGATCCTTTGAATAATGGAAGTCATTTCTTTTTCTTATCATCTTATTTCTGTCTAATTTTGATTACAGTTCATTGAAATATTCAATTGACTCAGTTGTAGCTTTATTGCAATAGATGATTTGTTGTGGTACTTGTGCAAATATATCAGAATTTTCATCTTTGATTATGAGAAGATCTTATTTCATAGAGTTCTTCCTTATATGTATATCATATTACCTGATGTAGATGATAAGCATTTCACATTCTTTCTATTAAGTCTTCCACCTACTCATATTATTTACTATAACCTTGATCAAAGTTATTCAGAACCTTATTTTCTTGTGGATATTCTATGAAGTAAATTGTTATTGACATTTTTTTCAGAGTCTTCCATCCATTTGTCATTTACTACAAATTTTATCTTCCACACTTTGATGGGTATTGGTCTTGCACTCATAGAAGTCTGAGTGTGACTCTCAGTGCTAACAGTAGGCTGGTGAGCCAAGTGATTATAAGCTAGGAGGCTTATGTGATGATTAGGCCAGAGAGCCTAGATGCTAAAGGCAGTCAATGAGCCTATTTTTGTATATGTAAACACTCATATCATTAAGATAATACATTGTTGCATGTAGACCGACCACGATGAATGAGTATGGGGGAATAAGCTCCAATAGGTAGGAAAAGGGAAGGGTCTAGGAAACTAGGGAAAAAGGGATAAGCTTGAGGGCTTAACCCCAAGAGAATATTATATTATTATTTCCTAAAGACTAAGGTGGGGATAATTTTTTTATACTAAGTCTCATGGAAGAGGGAATGAATCCCAAGTGGAGAGAAATGAGCTCCAAGAGATCCATGTGTCAATCATAGCACATGCAAATATAGGTGGGGGAAAATAGTTTGTTTGACACATTTCCCCATTAACCAATGCATTCACGCAGTCAGCCACTTCCTCCATGAGTTGACCTCTGCATTGTTTATGCGCCCCTAGAACCTACACGCACACCTTCAGCAATGATCCCATACTTTTCCTATGAATCACAGTGCACCTGTACTTTTCCTGAGCTCATATCATGACTTAACGGACTATTGTTGTTGCCAATGCAGTTCCTTGACTGAGTGTGGCTCGTTGTCATCATTTGTTCTATACCTGAGCTTTGTTGTTTCCATCACCCTTACTCGATTGACTTAGGAGTTGTACTGAAGAAGCAGGTTGTCAGGCATGTGGGTTTGAAGAGGTGGGTTTTCAGGGCCATGGACTGAAGAAGAAGGTTGTCAAGCTTGTAAGAAAATATCTCCAGGTGAGAGAGGTTTTTAGGGAAGTGATTTTCCCAGAGGGAGCTCAACGGCAGCTATAGTGCTATGAGAATTCATGTCTGGCCTATTGTTCAAGCTCTAGAAGGGAAGTCGGGCAACCAAAGGACTATTGAGAAGAGAACGGGCACACTTCCTGGGGTGGGATAGGCATGTGCGGAATGAGATGTTTTAGTATATTAGTACGAGTTGGCTCCCTTTACCCGAGTGGATTTTAGTCCCATCTCAGGGGTGACCTACTATTGAGAGTGATGAGCAGTTGTTATCGGACAAATCGGTAGGTGCAGACACTAACTGATCTCCCTATATCCACCTAGATCTAGAACAAAACAGGACAGAACATGACGCTTTCCTTAAGTTTTAGATATTGAATTTACTAACTAAAGAGGGATGAGTGACATACCATTTAAATGTCGCTTCCTCTCACCATCGCCATCCTAGCTCCATTGCAATTCTCATACCATGATGATCCTACAAAAGAACACAACCAACCAAAGTGATAGCAATAGCATAAACTCAATATAAATCTATGTATGTGATCAAGGAATCATACAATAAAACACAA
>JZKD02S0181876.1:3073-22822 GCA_000966675.3 Picea glauca | reverse complement strand
AAGCACCCCATCGATCTAAACCTCGGTGTATTGTTGCCTAATGGGCCAGTCTATCGTCGCTCTCTGTTAGAGAATGAGGAGATCAAGCGACAAATCCAAGAACTGCTCCACAAGGGTCACATCCATCCCATCTCATCACCTTGCAGGAGCCTAATCGTGTTGGTACAGAAGAAACATGGAACCTGGCGACTCTGCATTGATTACCGAGCTCTGAATAAAATCACAGTCAGAAACCGGTACCCGATTCCCCAAATAGAAGACCTCCTTAATCAACTGACAGGGGATAAATACTTCAGTAAGATTGATTTGAAGTCTGGCTACCACCAGGTCCCAATAGAATGGACAGATGTATGGAAGACAACCTTCAAGTAAAAAGAAGGTCTTTTTGAATGGTTGGTCATGCCCTTTGGTTTGAAAAATGCTCCGACCACTTTCACGAGGATGATGGACGATATCTTGTGACCATTCACCAATAATTTTGTAGTGGTGTATCTGGATGACATTTTCATTTATAACAAGACTTGGCCTGAACACTTGTAGCATATTCAACAGGCTCTGCATACCCTGTGACAGCAAAAGCTATACACTCCTTCGGCATGGACAAGGTCCATTACCTGGGCTACATCATTGATCAACATGGTGTACATGTGGATCCAGCCAAGATCCAAGTCATCCATGATTGACCATCCCCAACCACACTCACTAAGATTTGGAGCTTCTTGGGCCTTACCAATTTCTACCACATTTTTGTGTTGGGATTCTCCCATATTGCATGGGCTCTCAGCCAAATCACTAGGGGGGGTGGTAAGGAAAAATTTGCGTGGGGCCGGTACCAAAAAAAATCATTCAATGATTTGAAGCAAAACTTGTGCTCATCCCCAGTACTTTCACTACCAGACCTGAAACATCTCTTTGAGATAGAGACAGAAGCTTCAGACTATGCTCTGGGCACCGTTCTCACTCAACACAGCCACCCTGTGGCCTATGATAGTTAGACACTATCTGATGTTGTCCATAAGTACCCTACTTACGACAAAGAAATGTACTACATTGTGCAAGACTGCCTTCAGTGGAGACATTACATTATTAGGAAGGAGACAGTCATCCACACTGACCATAAGCCACCGCAGTTTATGCAGACACAAGGAAAATTGTAGAATGATCGCCATCAAAAGTGGTCCACATACTTGCAGCAATTCCACCTCGACATCAAGTATAAAATAGGAAGCACCAATCGCGTCGTTGATTTCCTCAACAGACCACTAGTTGTGGAACTCACCATAGTGATAGACTCTTGCGGCCATGAGACCTCTGGATGGCCCCAACTCTATGAGACAAACTCGGACTTCGCCACCACCTACCAAATGTTGGGTGAAAACATAGTTGTCGATAATTTCTATCTTCATGATGGGTTGTTGTGTTATCTGGGCCATATTTGTGTTCCATCAAGCGAGCAAGTGAAGATGATATAGGAATCCCACTACAGTCAGGTGGCAAGACACTTCGGCGTCGAAAAGACAAACATTTCTACTGGCCGAAACTCCGATAGGAGGTCAGCAAGTATATCAGGTCTTGCACTGCTTGTGCTATTGCCAAACCAACCACTAAGAAATAGGGCCTGTACACCCCTCTTCCTACTCCTGACAGGCCATGGGAATCCATCTCAATGGACTGCATGTCGGGCCTCCCGTCCACCGAGTGGGGAAATGACTGTGTTTTTGTGGTTGTTGACTGATTTTCTAAGATGATGATTATGGTTTCCTGCAGGAAGAGAATCACAACAGAAGCCACTTCCAAGCTCTTCTTTGAATGGGTTTGGGTACATTTTGGACTCCCACAAACCATTGTCTCAGATAGGGATAGTTGATTTATCATCACATTCTGGTCGAGCCTCTAGTCACTGTTGGACACCAAGCTAACCAAATCCATGGCCTTCCACCCTTAGAAAGATGGCCAAACCAAGTTCATGAATCGAATGGTCATGCATATCCTTCGCATATATAATTCAAATCACCCTCGCACATGGGATGAGAGCCTTCCCTATGTCCAACATAGCTACAACTGAGCCCTGCATAGCTCAATCGACCACAACCCCTTTCAGGTGGGGTTTGGATTCCAACCATTGGGTCCCATATATGTTTCACTTCCCCTTACGATCACCTCAACCGACTCATCTCCTATTCTAAATGAAGTTGACAAAGCCACCCAGTTTTCTATTTCCAGTTAAGGAATTAGGGTTGTTGACTAATCCAGGTCATTGGGTTAGGGTTTTTTGTTCCGCTGGCTCCTATATGTATATTGTATTGTAAAAAATGTATCACTATGAATGAATATAGAATATGATGGTTTTCCCAGTTTGGGTTTCCAAGGGAAAAATATCTATGTAATGTTTGTATTTTCCATTGTATATTTTCTATTCTTTTACTAAAAATATGTTTGTAATAAATGTTGTAAAAGGTTAAAATCTACATTTGGTAACATATATTTGTTGGCTTCAGGGGGACACCTTTGTGGTCAAGGGTTTGGCTCGAGACTGTGATAAGCCTTGTTACAGTGGGAGATATATGATATTTATTTTTTAGGTGAAAATAAATGGCGAACAATTCGAAAATGGAAGTTGAGAAGTTTAATGGGAAAAGTTTTGAGTCGTGGAAGATCAATATGGAAGATCTATTAGTGGAAAGAGATCAGTGGATCACAGTAAATCCAGGTACTGCACCTACAGGAACTTCAATAGATGACTGAAAAAGTTTGGATCAGAAGGTGAAGAGCACAATTCGAATGCATCTCTCAGATTCAATATTACTAAATGTGTCAGAGGAAGCTACAACCAAGGATTTATGGGATAATTTGGGGAAGTTGTATCAGTCTAAGTCCCTAGTAAANAATGTTGGGTGAAAACATAGTTGTCGATAATTTCTATCTTCAGGATGGGTTGTTGCGTTATCTGGGCCATATTTGTGTTCCATCAAGCGAGAAAGTGAAGATGATATAGGAATCCCACTACAGTCAGGTGGTAGGACACTTCGGCGTCAAAAAGACAGTGGCGATACTATAGAAACATTTCTACTGGCCGAAACTCCGATAGGAGGTCAACAAGTATATCAGGTCTTGCACTGCCTGTGATATTGCCAAACCAACCACTAAGAAACAGGGCATGTACACCCCTCTTCCTACTCCTGACAGGCCATGGGAATCCATCTCAATGGACTGCATATCGGGCCTCCCGTCCACCAAGTGGGGAAATGACTGTGTTTTTGTGGTTGTTGACTGCTTTTCTAAGATGATGATTATGGTTTCCTGCAGGAAGAGAATCACAACAGAAGCCACTTCCAAGCTCTTCTTTGAATGGGTCTGGGTACATTTTGGACTCCCACAAACCATTGTCTCAGATAGGGACAGTCGATTTATCAGCACATTCTGGTCAAGCCTCTAGTCACTGTTGGACACCAAGCTAACCAAATCCATGGCCTTCCACCCCTAGACAGATGGCCAAACCAAGGTCATGAATCGAATGGTCATGCATATCCTTCGCATATATAATTCAAATCACCCTCGCACATGGGATGAGAGCCTTCCCTATGTCCAACATAGCTACAACTGAGCCCTGCATAGCTCAATCGACCACAACCCCTTTCAGGTGGGGTTTGGATTCCAACCATTGGGTCCCATATATGTTTCACTTCCCCTTACGATCACCTCAACCGACTCATCTCCTATTCTAAATGAAGTTGACAAAGCCACCCAGTTTTCTATTTCCAGTTAAGGAATTAGGGTTGTTGACTAATCCAGGTCATTGGGTTAGGGTTTTTTGTTCCGCTGGCTCCTATATGTATATTGTATTGTAAAAAATGTATCACTATGAATGAATATAGAATATGATGGTTTTCCCAGTTTGGGTTTCCAAGGGAAAAATATCTATGTAATGTTTGTATTTTCCATTGTATATTTTCTATTCTTTTACTAAAAATATGTTTGTAATAAATGTTGTAAAAGGTTAAAATCTACATTTGGTAACATATATTTGTTGGCTTCAGGGGGACACCTTTGTGGTCAAGGGTTTGGCTCGAGACTGTGATAAGCCTTGTTACAGTGGGAGATATATGATATTTATTTTTTAGGTGAAAATAAATGGCGAACAATTCGAAAATGGAAGTTGAGAAGTTTAATGGGAAAAGTTTTGAGTCGTGGAAGATCAATATGGAAGATCTATTAGTGGAAAGAGATCAGTGGATCACAGTAAATCCAGGTACTGCACCTACAGGAACTTCAATAGATGACTGAAAAAGTTTGGATCAGAAGGTGAAGAGCACAATTCGAATGCATCTCTCAGATTCAATATTACTAAATGTGTCAGAGGAAGCTACAACCAAGGATTTATGGGATAATTTGGGGAAGTTGTATCAGTCTAAGTCCCTAGTAAACAAACTATTCTTGATAAATAAGTTGTATAGCCTGAGGATGAGAGATGGAGACTCTGTGGTAGAGCATTTGAATGGCTTCAATACTATGGTAAGTCAGTTAGTATCTATTGATATTAAAATTTTAGATGAAGATAAGTGTGTCAGTTTAATGTGTTCTTTATCAGACTCATGGGATAGTGTGATTGTGGCCATAGGCAGTAATAAAACTACCTTGAAGTTTGATGAAGTGGTCTCATCCTTGTCGTCGGAGGAGATGGGACAGAGGAATATGGAAGGACAAAGCACATATACATTATTTTCAAGAGGACACTCCTAGAAAAGAAATAGATCTAAGTTCTCAAGTGGGAGATATAAGTCTAATGGTAGATATAAAACTTTCGGAAATTTTGTAAAGGTATGTTGGATATGTGGAAAATAAGGGCACTACAAGAAGAAGTGTAGATCCAAAGTTGAGAAAAAGAAGGGATCTGAAGAATCTCCTTCTATAGAAGAAAACACCTCCAAGGAAGAAGGAGGGGATGTGTACTTGGATTCTTCAAGCACACATGAAGATCATGAGGCATGGTTGGTTGACTCAGGTGCATCCTTTCATATGAATCCCACAGGGAGTGGTTCTGTGAATATGAAAGGTATGATGGAGGTAATTTTTCCCTTGGTGATGACTCGACAACCAGAATCATAAGTCGAGGAAAATTCAAGTTGAGGATCATATATGGAAGGATTAGAACATTACCTGATGTTCTTCACATCCCAGGATTGGCCAGAAATCTTATTTTTGTAAGCAAAATGGTCGATGCAGTGGTAAAAACAATTTTTGAAAAGGAAACCTGCAGGATGGTTCGAGGAGAAATGGTGTTGTTGAAGGGAGTTCAGTTTGGAAATATGTATAAGTTGCAAGGAAGAACTATTAATTATGGGTGTAATAGTTCCATTGTTCATGATATTGGATTTGAAGAGGAAGAACTCCTACAGTCTTTGGAGAAAAGGTTATGTTGTGGCACCAAAGACTGAGGCATATCAGAGAGAAGGGTCTTTGACTACTACATGATAAAGGTATGGTTGAAGATATGTTTAACTACTCTCTAGATATTGATTTATGTGAACATTGTGTATATGGGAAGAAAAATCGAGTAAGATTCCCCTCTGGTGCAATGAGGGAAAAAGGAATTTTACAACTAGTTCACAGTGATATTTTTGGACCTGTGTCGTTCCTATCATTGGGAAAACTTGTGTACAATTTCTCATTTATAGATGACTTCTCGAGGAATACTTGAATATATTTCCTCAGAAAGAAATATGAAGTCTTTGACAGTTTTAAAGGGTTTAAGGCTCTTGTTGAGATTCAAATAGAGAAAATAATTAAGGTGTTGAGGACAGATAATGACAGAGAGTTCTGTGGGAATGATTTTGAATAATTCTGTAAGAAGTGTGGTATATAAAAGTAGAATAATGCTCCATATACACCTCAACAGAATGGATTTGCAGAAAGGATGACCAAGACGATGATGGAAAAATCAAGGTTCATGCTTAGTGATGTTAGGTTAGGGCAAGAATTATGGGCAGAGGTAGTGGGTACTGCATGTTACCTAGTCAACATACCACCCTAATCAATGATGGATGACAATACTCCACAATAGGTATGGAATGGTAAGAAACCTTCTCTCACACATCTCAAGGTTTTTGGTTGTGATGCATATGTTCATGTTCCAAAGGAAAACATGAGTAAGCTATATAAGAAGGATGAAAAGTGTATCTTTATTGGATATAAATATAGTCTCAAAGGTTATAAGCTTTGGAACCCAGAAACTAAGAAGGTAGTGTATAGCCTAGATGTGGTATTTAGAGAAATGAACGATGTTGTTAAACAGGAAGTCCTACCAAGTAAGGAATAACCATAGAAAATACAGTTTGATTTAAAGGATGATGAATTAGACTCTACAGAAGAACATGAATCAGAAGAAGAATATCCTCATACTCCAGTATTGAGGAGATCGGTTCGAGAAAGAACACTACCAGAAAGGTATACTCCATCTAATTTCCATTCAAATTTTTCTTTGTCTATTACTGATGATGATCCTAGAACTGTCAGGGAGGCCATGGATTCAGAGGATGNTCATGAATCGAATGGTCATGCATATCCTTCGCATATATAATTCAAATCACCCTCGCACATGGGATGAGAGCCTTCCCTATGTCCAACATAGCTACAACTGAGCCCTGCATAGCTCAATCGACCACAACCCCTTTCAGGTGGGGTTTGGATTCCAACCATTGGGTCCCATATATGTTTCACTTCCCCTTACGATCACCTCAACCGACTCATCTCCTATTCTAAATGAAGTTGACAAAGCCACCCAGTTTTCTATTTCCAGTTAAGGAATTAGGGTTGTTGACTAATCCAGGTCATTGGGTTAGGGTTTTTTGTTCCGCTGGCTCCTATATGTATATTGTATTGTAAAAAATGTATCACTATGAATGAATATAGAATATGATGGTTTTCCCAGTTTGGGTTTCCAAGGGAAAAATATCTATGTAATGTTTGTATTTTCCATTGTATATTTTCTATTCTTTTACTAAAAATATGTTTGTAATAAATGTTGTAAAAGGTTAAAATCTACATTTGGTAACATATATTTGTTGGCTTCAGGGGGACACCTTTGTGGTCAAGGGTTTGGCTCGAGACTGTGATAAGCCTTGTTACAGTGGGAGATATATGATATTTATTTTTTAGGTGAAAATAAATGGCGAACAATTCGAAAATGGAAGTTGAGAAGTTTAATGGGAAAAGTTTTGAGTCGTGGAAGATCAATATGGAAGATCTATTAGTGGAAAGAGATCAGTGGATCACAGTAAATCCAGGTACTGCACCTACAGGAACTTCAATAGATGACTGAAAAAGTTTGGATCAGAAGGTGAAGAGCACAATTCGAATGCATCTCTCAGATTCAATATTACTAAATGTGTCAGAGGAAGCTACAACCAAGGATTTATGGGATAATTTGGGGAAGTTGTATCAGTCTAAGTCCCTAGTAAATAAACTATTCTTGATAAATAAGTTGTATAGCCTGAGGATGAGAGATGGAGACTCTGTGGTAGAGCATTTGAATGGCTTCAATACTGTGGTAAGTCAGTTAGTATCTATTGATATTAAAATTTTAGATGAAGATAAGTGTGTCAGTTTAATGTGTTCTTTATCAGACTCATGGGATAGTCTGATTGTGGCCATAGGCAGTAATAAAACTACCTTGAAGTTTGATGAAGTGGTCTCATCCTTGTCGTCGGAGGAGATGGGACAGAGGAATATGGAAGGACAGAGCACATATACATTATTTTCAAGAGGACACTCCTAGAAAAGAAATAGAACTAATTTCTCAAGTGGGAGATCTAAGTCTAATGGTAGATATAAAACTTTCGGAAAGTTTGTAAAGGTATGTTGGATATGTGGAAAATAAGGGCACTACAAGAAGTAGCGTAGATCCAAATTTGAGAAAAAGAAGGGATCTGAAGAATCTCCTTCTATAGAAGAAAATACCTCCAAGGAAGAAGGAGGGGATGTGTACTTGGATTCTTCAAGCACACATGAAGATCATGAGGCATGGTTGGTTGACTCAGGTGCATCCTTTCATATGAATCCCACAGGGAGTGGTTCTGTGAATATGAAAGGTATGATGGAGGTAATTTTTCCCTTGGTGATGACTCGACAACCAGAATCATAAGTCGAGGAAAATTCAAGTTGAGGATCATATATGGAAGGATTAGAACATTACCTGATGTTCTTCACATCCCAGGATTGGCCAGAAATCTTATTTTTGTAAGCAAAATGGTCGATGCAGTGGTAAAAACAATTTTTGAAAAGGAAACCTGCAGGATGGTTCGAGGAGAAATGGTGTTGTTGAAGGGAGTTCAGTTTGGAAATATGTATAAGTTGCAAGGAAGAACTATTAATTATGGGTGTAATAGTTCCATTGTTCATGATATTGGATTTGAAGAGGAAGAACTCCTACAGTCTTTGGAGAAAAGGTTATGTTGTGGCACCAAAGACTGAGGCATATCAGAGAGAAGGGTCTTTGACTACTACATGATAAAGGTATGGTTGAAGATATGTTTAACTACTCTCTAGATATTGATTTATGTGAACATTGTGTATATGGGAAGAAAAATCGAGTAAGATTCCCCTCTGGTGCAATGAGGGAAAAAGGAATTTTACAACTAGTTCACAGTGATATTTTTGGACCTGTGTCGTTCCTATCATTGGGAAAACTTGTGTACAATTTCTCATTTATAGATGACTTCTCGAGGAATACTTGAATATATTTCCTCAGAAAGAAATATGAAGTCTTTGACAGTTTTAAAGGGTTTAAGGCTCTTGTTGAGATTCAAATAGAGAAAATAATTAAGGTGTTGAGGACAGATAATGACAGAGAGTTCTGTGGGAATGATTTTGAATAATTCTGTAAGAAGTGTGGTATATAAAAGTAGAATAATGCTCCATATACACCTCAACAGAATGGATTTGCAGAAAGGATGACCAAGACGATGATGGAAAAATCAAGGTTCATGCTTAGTGATGTTAGGTTAGGGCAAGAATTATGGGCAGAGGTAGTGGGTACTGCATGTTACCTAGTCAACATACCACCCTAATCAATGATGGATGACAATACTCCACAATAGGTATGGAATGGTAAGAAACCTTCTCTCACACATCTCAAGGTTTTTGGTTGTGATGCATATGTTCATGTTCCAAAGGAAAACATGAGTAAGCTATATAAGAAGGATGAAAAGTGTATCTTTATTGGATATAAATATAGTCTCAAAGGTTATAAGCTTTGGAACCCAGAAACTAAGAAGGTAGTGTATAGCCTAGATGTGGTATTTAGAGAAATGAACGATGTTGTTAAACAGGAAGTCCTACCAAGTAAGGAATAACCATAGAAAATACAGTTTGATTTAAAGGATGATGAATTAGACTCTACAGAAGAACATGAATCAGAAGAAGAATATCCTCATACTCCAGTATTGAGGAGATCGGTTCGAGAAAGAACACTACCAGAAAGGTATACTCCATCTAATTTCCATTCAAATTTTTCTTTGTCTATTACTGATGATGATCCTAGAACTGTCAGGGAGGCCATGGATTCAGAGGATGAAAATCTCTGGAAAAAGGCCATGGACGAAGAAATGACAACCTTGGATAAGAATGAGGCTTGGGATATAGTGGAGTGGTCGACTGGAATAAATCTCATTGGTAGAAAATGGGTATTTAAAAATAAGTTGAATGTAGAAGGAAAAGTGGATAAATACAAAGTTCGATTAGTAGCAAAGGGTTATTCTCAGGTTGAGGGAATTGATTTTGGTGAGATTTTTTGTTATGTTGCCAAGTTAACCTCTATAATAATTATGTTATCTATTGATGTTGCATTTGATTTTGAAGTAGAACCAATGGATGTGAAGACATCTTTCCTACATGGGGATTTGGAAGAAGAAACATATATGAAGCATCCATAAAGATTTGTTGTGAAGGGAAAGAAGGAGTTGGTATGCAAGCTGAAAAATTCCCTGTATGGTTTAAAACAATCACCAAGGATGTGGTATCAAAAATTTGATATTTATATGTTGGGACTTGGTTTCACAATAAGAAAAAAGGATCATTGTGTGTATTTTAAATTAATTGGTGATCATTTGATTTATTTTGTCTTGTATGTGGATGACATGTTGATGATAGGAAACACCAAGGAGATTATCCAGGATGTGAAAAATCAATTGTCTTCTAAATTTGACATGAGGGATCTTGGTGCTTCAAATTTCATTTTGGGCATGGAAATCAAAAGAGATAAAAAAAAAGAGGAAACTATGGTTAAATCAGAGAAAATATGTTGAGACCATATTGCAGAGGTTTAATATGTAGGAATGTGAACCAGTCAAGGTTCCTATTCCTGTTGGTGTAAATTTATTTGCGGATCAGTGTCTCAAGACATAGGAAGAGGAGGAGTACATGTCTCATGTTCCATATGCAAGTGCAGTTGGTAGTTTTATGTATGCAATGGTTTGTACTAGACCATACATTACACATGCAGTGGGATTTTTGAGCAGGTATATGTCAAAACCAAGGAAGGAGCATTGGACAACAATAAAAGGGTTTTTAGGTATTTGCATGGAACTGCTAGCTATGGATTGTGCTACCAAGGAAGACCGGTATTGGACAAAGTGTTGGATATACATGGCTTTGTGGATGTATACTTGGTTGTAGATCTAGATCGTAGGATATATAGAAGTGGGTATGTGTTTAACCTGTTTGGAGGAGCAATAAGTTGGTTGAGCAAAAGATAGGTTGTAGTGGCACTTTCAACTACAGAAGTTGAATACATGGTAGCCACTCATGCAAGTAAGGAAGAAATATAGTTACAAAGATTGTGTTCATGTATTGGGTTGGTACAACAATTTGTAAGGATAAATTATGACAATCATAGTGCAATTTTTTCTGGCAAATAACCCGACTTATCATTCAAATACAAAACATATTGATATTGAATATAACTTTGTGAGAGACATGGTTAAAGAAAATAAAGTGTTATTGATGAAGGTGGACACTTTGAAGAATGTTCTAGATTCATTAACAAAACCTATGATCACTGAGAAGTTCTCTTGGTGTAGAGGATCCATGCACAATGTTGTCCTGGATTGTTGACTATGTAACCCTTTAACCCTTTATATGCAAAGAAAACAACAAGTGGGAGAATGTTTGGTATGTGTTATATTCTTTGCACGAGTAGTAGTGTCTACGTTGCATTGGGTGCACAGGGGGGTTTGAGAGGGGGGGTGCTAGGCCCTCCTTTGGGGGGTAAAGGGGAAGCGCCCCCGATAATTTTTTTTTGCCTTGGGAAATGTGTCACATTTTGCCTCGATTTTCATGTCCATTGTTGGGTGGTTTTGGGTCGATGGTTCTCTATTTTCAGTTAATGAATTAGGGTTGTTGACTAATCCAAGTCATTGGGTTATGGTTTTGGATGTCGTTGGGTCCTATATGTATATTGTATTGTAAAAAATGTATCACTTTGAATGAATATATAATATGTTGGTTTTCTCAGTTTAGGTTTCCAGGGGGGAAATATCTATGAAATGTTTGTATTTTCCATTGTATATTTTCTGTTATTTTACTGAAAATATGTTTGCAGTAAATATTGTACAAGGTTAAAATCTATAGGAGAAAATGGTCATCTTTGAAATGGAGGTCTTTGAGATACTTTTCATGTCTTGATTGATCACAGTCTTTTACTTTTCTATTGGAATCCTTTTAACCATTTGTATGACTTTTAGGTCTTTCTTTAGTCTTTCTGGGTAGTTTGAAACTCTTTTCTTCTTCAATGTGTTTATGCTTGTGGTCATACCCAATACATGTCTTGTCACTGAGATATATTTGTTGATTAAGGATGTCTTCTAAGGTTGATTAAATCTTCTCAAACTTCAAGTTTGTAGAAATTGTCCTTTTTAGTTATTCTCTTAGAGAAACGATTTCAAGCTCGTTTGCTTGACAAATTTCTTCCCTCTCTTTTAGTTGACTATTTAGGACTTCTTCAATTTTTTTGTCCTCTTATATTTGAATCATATAATTATGTAGGTGTTAGCACATAATTATGACTGGGGGTACTCTCCTGAAGAAGCGTCCCTTGGATGAAGAAAAAAGATCCAAAAAACCCACTTTCCCAAAATTTTGAGGGTGGGCACGTCATTTTAATGAACGNACCTCCAAGGAAGAAGGAGGGGATGTGTACTTGGATTCTTCAAGCACACATGAAGATCATGAGGCATGGTTGGTTGACTCAGGTGCATCCTTTCATATGAATCCCACAGGGAGTGGTTCTGTGAATATGAAAGGTATGATGGAGGTAATTTTTCCCTTGGTGATGACTCGACAACCAGAATCATAAGTCGAGGAAAATTCAAGTTGAGGATCATATATGGAAGGATTAGAACATTACCTGATGTTCTTCACATCCCAGGATTGGCCAGAAATCTTATTTTTGTAAGCAAAATGGTCGATGCAGTGGTAAAAACAATTTTTGAAAAGGAAACCTGCAGGATGGTTCGAGGAGAAATGGTGTTGTTGAAGGGAGTTCAGTTTGGAAATATGTATAAGTTGCAAGGAAGAACTATTAATTATGGGTGTAATAGTTCCATTGTTCATGATATTGGATTTGAAGAGGAAGAACTCCTACAGTCTTTGGAGAAAAGGTTATGTTGTGGCACCAAAGACTGAGGCATATCAGAGAGAAGGGTCTTTGACTACTACATGATAAAGGTATGGTTGAAGATATGTTTAACTACTCTCTAGATATTGATTTATGTGAACATTGTGTATATGGGAAGAAAAATCGAGTAAGATTCCCCTCTGGTGCAATGAGGGAAAAAGGAATTTTACAACTAGTTCACAGTGATATTTTTGGACCTGTGTCGTTCCTATCATTGGGAAAACTTGTGTACAATTTCTCATTTATAGATGACTTCTCGAGGAATACTTGAATATATTTCCTCAGAAAGAAATATGAAGTCTTTGACAGTTTTAAAGGGTTTAAGGCTCTTGTTGAGATTCAAATAGAGAAAATAATTAAGGTGTTGAGGACAGATAATGACAGAGAGTTCTGTGGGAATGATTTTGAATAATTCTGTAAGAAGTGTGGTATATAAAAGTAGAATAATGCTCCATATACACCTCAACAGAATGGATTTGCAGAAAGGATGACCAAGACGATGATGGAAAAATCAAGGTTCATGCTTAGTGATGTTAGGTTAGGGCAAGAATTATGGGCAGAGGTAGTGGGTACTGCATGTTACCTAGTCAACATACCACCCTAATCAATGATGGATGACAATACTCCACAATAGGTATGGAATGGTAAGAAACCTTCTCTCACACATCTCAAGGTTTTTGGTTGTGATGCATATGTTCATGTTCCAAAGGAAAACATGAGTAAGCTATATAAGAAGGATGAAAAGTGTATCTTTATTGGATATAAATATAGTCTCAAAGGTTATAAGCTTTGGAACCCAGAAACTAAGAAGGTAGTGTATAGCCTAGATGTGGTATTTAGAGAAATGAACGATGTTGTTAAACAGGAAGTCCTACCAAGTAAGGAATAACCATAGAAAATACAGTTTGATTTAAAGGATGATGAATTAGACTCTACAGAAGAACATGAATCAGAAGAAGAATATCCTCATACTCCAGTATTGAGGAGATCGGTTCGAGAAAGAACACTACCAGAAAGGTATACTCCATCTAATTTCCATTCAAATTTTTCTTTGTCTATTACTGATGATGATCCTAGAACTGTCAGGGAGGCCATGGATTCAGAGGATGGAAATCTCTAGAAAAAGGCCATGGACGAAGAAATGACAACCTTGGATAAGAATGAGGCTTGGGATCTAGTGGAGTGGTCGACTAGAATAAATCTCATTGGCAGCAAATGGGTATTTAAAAATAAGTTGAATGTAGAAGGAAAAGTGGATAAATACAAAGTTCGATTAGTAGCAAAGGGTTCTTCTCAGGTTGAGGGAATTGATTTTGGTGAGATTTTTTGTCATGTTGCCAAGTTAACCTCTATAATAATTATGTTATCTATTGATGTTGCATTTGATTTTGAAGTAGAACCAATGGATGTGAAGACATCTTTCCTACATGGGGATATGGAAGAAGAAACATATATGAAGCATCCATAAAGGTTTGTTGTGAAGGGAAAGAAGGAGTTGGTATGCAAGCTGAACAATTCCCTGTATGGTTTAAAACAATCACCAAGGATGTTGTATCAAAAATTTGATACTTATATGTTGGGACTTGGTTTCACAATAAGCAAAGAGGATCATTGTGTGTATTTTAAATTAATTGGTGATCATTTGATTTATTTTGTCTTGTATGTGGATGACATGTTGCTGATAGGAAACACCAAGGAGATTATCCAGGATGTGAAAAATCAATTGTCTTCTAAATTTTACATGAGGGATCTTGGTGCTTCAAATTTCATTTTGGGAATGGAAATCAAAAGAGATAAAAAAAAAGAGGAAACTATGGTTAAATCAGAGAAAATATGTTGAGACAATATTGTAGAGGTTTAATATGTAGGAATGTGAACCAGTCAAGGTTCCTATTCCTGTTGGTGTAAATTTATTTGCGGATCAGTGTCCCAAGACATAGGAAGAGGAGGAGTACATGTCTCGTGTTCCATATGCAAGTGCAGTTGGTAGTTTTATGTATGCAATGGTTTGTACTAGACCATACATTACACATGTAGTGGGATTTTTGAGCAGGTATATGTCAAAACCAAGGAAGGAGCATTGGACAACAATAAAAGGGTTTTTAGGTATTTGCGTGGAACTGCTAGCTATGGATTGTGCTACCAAGGAAGACCGGTATTGGACAAAGTGTTGGATATACATGGCTTTGTGGATGTATACTTGGTTGTAGATATAGATCGTAGGATATATAGAAGTGGGTATGTGTTTAACCTGTTTGGAGGAGCAATAAGTTGGTTGAGCAAAAGATAGGTTGTAGTGGCACTTTCAACTACAAAAGTTGAATACATGGTAGCCACTCATGCAAGTAAGGAAGAAATATAGTTACAAAGATTGTGTTCATGTATTGGGTTGGTACAACAATTTGTAAGGATAAATTATGACAGTCATAGTGCAATTTTTTCTGGCAAATAACCCGACTTATCATTCAAATACAAAACATATTGATATTGAATATAACTTTGTGAGAAACATGGTTAAAGAAAATAAAGTGTTATTGATGAAGGTGGACACTTTGAAGAATGTTCCAGATTCATTAACAAAACCTATGAGCACTGAGAAGTTCTCTTGGTGTAGAGGATCCATGCACAATGTTGTCCTGGATTGTTGACTATGTAACCCTTTAACCCTTTGTATGCAAAGAAAACAACAAGTGGGAGAATGTTTGGTATGTGTTATATTCTTTGCACGAGTAGTAGTGTCTACGTTGCATTGGGTGCACAGGGGGGTTTGAGAGGGGGGGTGCTAGGCCCTCCTTTGGGGGGTAAAGGGGAAGCGCCCCCGATAATTTTTTTTTGCCTTGGGAAATGTGTCACATTTTGCCTCGATTTTCATGTCCATTGTTGGGTGGTTTTGGGTCGATGGTTCTCTATTTTCAGTTAATGAATTAGGGTTGTTGACTAATCCAAGTCATTGGGTTATGGTTTTGGATGTCGTTGGGTCCTATATGTATATTGTATTGTAAAAAATGTATCACTTTGAATGAATATATAATATGTTGGTTTTCTCAGTTTAGGTTTCCAGGGGGGAAATATCTATGAAATGTTTGTATTTTCCATTGTATATTTTCTGTTATTTTACTGAAAATATGTTTGCAGTAAATATTGTACAAGGTTAAAATCTATAGGAGAAAATGGTCATCTTTGAAATGGAGGTCTTTGAGATACTTTTCATGTCTTGATTGATCACAGTCTTTTACTTTTCTATTGGAATCCTTTTAACCATTTGTATGACTTTTAGGTCTTTCTTTAGTCTTTCTGGGTAGTTTGAAACTCTTTTCTTCTTCAATGTGTTTATGCTTGTGGTCATACCCAATACATGTCTTGTCACTGAGATATATTTGTTGATTAAGGATGTCTTCTAAGGTTGATTAAATCTTCTCAAACTTCAAGTTTGTAGAAATTGTCCTTTTTAGTTATTCTCTTAGAGAAACGATTTCAAGCTCGTTTGCTTGACAAATTTCTTCCCTCTCTTTTAGTTGACTATTTAGGACTTCTTCAATTTTTTTGTCCTCTTATATTTGAATCATATAATTATGTAGGTGTTAGCACATAATTATGACTGGGGGTACTCTCCTGAAGAAGCGTCCCTTGGATGAAGAAAAAAGATCCAAAAAACCCACTTTCCCAAAATTTTGAGGGTGGGCACGTCATTTTAATGAACGNCCAGCCACATGCCCCCCCTTTCATCTCATCTCCCTCTTGTCGCCTTCCATGTGTCCCTTTCGCCCAGTCACCTCCACCTCAACACCTTCCTCCATTCATTGTCTCCTGTCCCCATATCACTTACACGAAATAACCCCTTTCCCCCCCGCCTCACCTTCACTATACTGGCACCTACAACCTCCTCGTCAAGCAGGCCACATCTTCCACCTCTCATCTCGTGAACCATCCGGCTGGTCCAGGTGGCCCCTCGAGAAGACCTCCACATCCCCAAAAGGTAGAGTTGACCAGAAACATTCTTGATCCCAAGAGGGTGGTTATTGCATTTGCTGGAGGTGGTTAGATATCGTCTTCGCCATAAATGGAAAATCTGGCAAAGGACTGAAGCACATCAATCCATCCGCAAGACAGTCAGGAGTCCGATTGCAATCGTCCAGAGTCTGCATGTGCAGACTGTCAGAAAGCATGCAGACGTAATTCTTTTATTGCAATATCTTTTTTTCGCTGCTAGGGTTTTGTATGGAGTATATTTGGGCATTTTTTCCATTTTTTGTAAATGATGGAGGGTTGAGCAAGGCTCCCGGTTGTAAAACTTTAATGAAGCACTGGTTATTCTGGTTATGCATGGACTCTTGAGACTTCTTGCCTTATGAATGTTAGTTTCTTTCACATCTTTGTTTACACTGTGTTAGAGCAGCTCAGAATTGGAGGATCCAGTCGAGTTGTAGCTGTTATAGGATGATGTAGGTTGGATCACTATAAAAGTTGCATTATTTCTAATCGGTCCCTGTGATTTTCTTAGCGCTAAACGACTTGGAATTGGAGGATCCAGTCAAGTCCCCCCTTCAGTTCCTCGAAGCCCTGAACCAAGAGGATTTTCATTTAGAGTTTTTCTTCTGCAAACTGCTGAAAGGCCTATTGCCTGAGGTAGTTTGCTCACTCCTCTCACCAAGTCTTCCACCTGCTCATCTTTTAATCAACTCACTGACCAAAGTTAGATCAAGACCTCCTTTGTTCCTTACATACCAAACCTAGTCCCTGAGTTAGAGCGATATCTTCTTGAGTCTCTACCCATTTGATCACCCATTAAAACTATCGTGACATAAAACTGATGGGCATTGGGTTCTACTCGTGCAAGCAATCCAGGAGTGACTTCTGACGCCAACATTTCTGGCGCCGTTGCTGGGGACGAAGTTGAAAATTTTCCTTGGGATTGAACGACATTGAGCCTTTGATTTTGAAGGTGCATCAGGCATCAGATCCCTTAAAGATTGTTACTGTGCACCTGGCGACTCCACTGTGGTGAATCCAAGGTTTCCACATCACTATTTTAGTTGTGGCTACTTTAGCATGCCTAAAAGCCGACCCAGAGGAGCTTTCTCAAGAAGGTCTCAGCAGTTGGTTTCTCAGCCTGAGAAGCTTCCTGGGGTAACGACAACGTTAAGATCTGGCCTTTGATGGTGAACAAGGACTAGGCACAGTCAAAGTTGTAAATATTTCACCTGGTGACTCCATGATTCAAGGATCAATTAGCGACTCCACTGGTTCGATATGGAGAAAATCTAAGCTAAAAGGTTTTCTTTCTGTGACTTTTCCCATATAGTTGGTTTTCCTAATGCACTTCCTGATACAGACATATGGGAAAATTTCCTCCCTGAATTTCATGCAAAGAGTTTGGAGGTACCAACTGAGCATTTACTGGACTTTCATGAGGTTATTCATTGACTTAATATCATGCATGAAGATGTCCATATTAAGCTTTTCAGGTATTCATTAAAGGGAGCTGCTCTTGATTGGTGTCGATCTCTTCCCACTGCAAGTATCCATTCTTTGACAGATTTTCATACAACTTTCAATTCATTTTGTAAAGATTACTATCCAGCTGATTATTTGTATGAAAACTATTGTGAGGAGTTTTCTTTGCTTCATGAAGCCTCTGCTGGCCTTGAAGACCATGTCCATGATAAATCTTTTACTGTGGAGGAAAGCATTTGCCATGAAAAAATAGAGGTGTTGAATGATATTAATTGTGTTAGCCCTAGAATGGAAGCATCTGACATTATTTCAGAAGCACCTGTTCTTTTAGATGTTCATAAAGATCAACATGCCTCTTGTGAAAATTATGAGCTTATAGAGAAAATGTGGTCTATAGTAAATGGCTCACCTGGGTATCGGGTTGAAGTAGATGTTCCTAGCAGCCCTGCTTATGATGACAAAGACCTTCTCATTTTTAAAGAGGGGTTAGTTGTGGAAGAGGATTTTTCTCTTTTCCTCTAGGGGGTTTCTCATGATATATTTTTACCTGGGATTAAAGATAAAAATATTATGTATGAGAAACAAGAAGCAGCAAGTTCCACTGTCCCTGAAATGGATATTTTTTATGGGACCACCAGTCTGGCAGAAGATCATAGGGATAAGGGTCAGCCCTTTTTTGGTGAATGTTATAGTGATGATGAGCAACAAGATTATCCTACATTTGATCACTATAAAGACACTGACCAGCATGACAGTGAGTAGAGCCATCCCTTGGTTCCCATTTATGATGAATATGAATCTGATACGGGGGGAAGACAAGAAGAAGAGGAAAAGGAACCAGAAGAATAGTTGAGCACATATTTCATTCCAGAGCCAGTCAGCGAGCAGCCACCATCTGAGAACAGCGAGCCTACATCAATTGTCCACTCACCTATGCTTATTAGAGATATTCAGCCACATGTGAGAAACTCTGTAGCAGAGGAGGTTGCCTGCCACCCATTTTCCGAAATTCACCACTCATTTTATGACCCTGTCAGCAAATACATGGAGTGGCATTTCCTTTATGCCTTGGAGCCTCCCTATTTCATATCAACTTCAGCCTGTGAGGAGAAGTTGAAGAGTGTAGTCGTTCTGTTGTCACGGTTACACCATTTGTTGGTGACCATCGGTAGAAGGAAGGAGCTTCTATTTAGGAAGCTGCTTGGATGGCTATGGCAGAAGTTTTCTTTCACCTAGCCCCATGTAAAGGATTTTATTAGTTTAGGACTGTACATAAATAAGCTCCTTGGAGCGTCTATGTTTAGTTTGTTTGTTTTTTTACTTTTCGGCATATATTTCTCAGCAGGAGGTTTGAGCTTGACTCCATAGCCCAACAGCAAGGCATTGAAGCAACAAAGGAGTTCTCGGCAGCCCGCAGGGGGTGTGTCGTCCCCCATGGAGCCTAATGTTAGAACATAATTATGACTGGGGTTACTCTCCTGAAGAAGCGTCCCTTGGGCAAAGAAAAAAGATCCAAAAAACCCACTTTCCCAAAGTTTTGAGGGCGGGCGCGTCATTTTAATGAACGAGCACTTTTGGGCGATCACAATCTACCCGCCTGAATCTACGGCTCTGATGCAATTCTG
>JZKD02S0181865.1:0-11815 GCA_000966675.3 Picea glauca | reverse complement strand
ACCTCCAATAGGTAATCCCTATCCATCAACAATTGTTGGTAGTCGACCCTCATCACAATCACTCTCTCCCTGAGTGTATGGAAGTCATCAATGACAAGTCCCCCATCTAAACTATATTGTGCCATCGAGGCCCTCCAACAATAACCTACCACCAATTCATGTGTATCATCAATGCATCTAGTGGCTGCCATGATCATGCCCTCATTGACTCTCAACTGTCTTTCCAAGTGTCGTGACTCCTAGTCACAATCCTGCTGAGGTGCTACCTCATGCCTCTCACTGCTAGTGTCAACAATGGAATCCCTAACAACACACTCCTCAAAATATAAGGCACTGGACTGCCCACTGTCCCCTGTGCTACCGAGTCCTCCTGCATGCCACTGCACGCCATCACCAACTGCGGCCCCTATCTGAATCACACCATATCCTATATGGGTAGCTATATCCTCCCGTGCACTCACCCTACTAATATCATCTGCGCTTGGATCCCATACAGATGTGTCTATACATGTGCTATGGTCATTCCGACCAATAAGGAGTGCATCCTCATCACTGTAGATCGATTCTGGGAGTGAGTGTCCCAACAAGCTGTTGCTCTCCACAACCTGGTCCATCAATGGAATCTCCAAGACTGGCGATTCACTCTCCTCATACTGATAGGTATGTGTAAGTTCAACTATCTCCAAGCCATACCTCTCCTCCTGGGTCTACAGATCCAAATGTTCTTTGTGTACAATCCCCACACAAGGCTCCTCTACCATATCAGGAATTCCATTGATATTCTCATGTGTCGTAGCTAGCATAGGTGACTGAGAAGATGAATAATGTTGTTCACTCATCATAGGAAGCTCATCATTCTCCATACATGACTTCCTGGAAGCCATGTCTACACCCACCGGGAGGTCATCCAACCTCCTAAGCTCATCATGTTTAAGTGCCAACACATATGAATCCTCACAAGTGTCACCACTATGTTGAAGTGTTGAATCCTTAACATTACCTGATGGGGAAGATGAAGGATATGCAATATCATCCTGTCCCTCCAACTATCCCTCAGATGCGCAAGGCTCACTACCCTTATTGGACTCCTCTAAATAGGTATCTATGGTTTCATTCGCATGCATCTCTTCATCCTCATTGTCATAGTGCACCTCAACAATGTGCACCTTCCCTTTACCCCTGCATCGGTGATTTGGCTTCCAAGGAACTTTGCAACTGTAGCAATGCTCCCTGCATCTAATGGGTGTAGGCTCCATCTGTGCTCCTGTCAATCCACTCGCTGGTAATGATGTATATACATCCTTATCTGATTTCCCCCTTAGGCTGGCAGGAAAACTAGTTGTGATACCACTGTAATGTTCCTGACTTGGCTAGTCTAGGAAACATTGCTAATGTGTGTGTAGGATCAAAGGTTTACAGCGTATAAATGATCATACAAATAATAAACGCGACATAGGACTGCAAATCTTGTATTATGATATCTCTGTGGATTACAAAATGGCCGAATGCGGCTGAATAACTGACAATACTCGACTAGATCAACATACAAAGGAACTTCACTGGAATACAAATAAGAAACTGCGGCTGAATAAAATAACAATAGTCAGATAGATCAAAAGACAAAAGGATCTTAGCCGAAATACAAATAAGTAACTAAAAGATAATACCCGGAGCTAATGAATCTGGACCCCGAATGGATACCCCTGGGGAATGCGCCCCTCTTCTTCTGGAAAAATGCATCCTAGTGATTCCACCGTCGGAATCATACGAGATATGTCTCAAAACGACTACCTTGGTCTACTGGGAAATGGGTTGGAAGGGTTTCCTCGAATCTGGTTTGATGCTCGCTCTGGAACCCCAAATGTGCCCGCCAAAAGTGTCGCACGTCCAAGTCTAGAAAATGCATCCCAGTTGATTCCTCTGTCGGAATCTGATGAGGAACCAGGCAAAAGATGTGCCTTTCCCTCCTCTCAAATGGGTTGGAGGGAAATCTTGGAATTCTCCCTGGATGGGATAAGTCGACTAAAAACTCTCTCAGAAGCTGCGCCCTCACTCTGGATGAATGTGCCCTTGCTGCTGGACACTGTATAACTGTTGTTGAAGAATGATGGAAGACCTGAATGATCTTCTCGGTGACTAGGGTGTGTCTCTCAACACCGAAATCATCCAACTGGTGTCTTCCTCCTGGAATCCACTGAACTATCTCTCCTGAGATGTGCCTCTCTCCTTAATGACAAGTCATAATCTGCATAATGATGAATTAGGTCACTGACCCTTCCTTTATAGCTTTCCAAAACCCTAAATCCCTACTGAAACCCTAATTCACTGTTGACTTTCAAAACCCTAAATCATTGCTGAAACCCTAATTCACTGTTGACTTCTTCCCTCCAAGTGACTTTTACTTTATTTTATTATTCCTTGATTAAATCACTTAATTAATTAATTAATTAACCATTTTACCTCTAAAAGGTGATTTATCCATCATTATGGCTTCTCCAGCCACTGAAAGTCACTTCTCACCATCTTATCCTGTAGTGATCTTCTTCCCAATTCTGATGAGCTATCACATTAAGAGGTTTCTCCAAGTAATATGCCCATTATGACCTTCCTAGTGAATTTAATTAAGATATGACCCATAATAACTCAAAATTACGGAAATCGTCGGAATGTAATGAAACCAAAGCCAAGCTGTGTGAAATGGATTATGATGATGAACAATGCAAGTCGGTCCCAAATAAACCCCTCAGTATCTCTCGAACTCTCTGTCACCCCTATCTGGCTACTCGGGTAGTCATAACACTGTGAAATGTTGTAATGTTATAATGTCCCAAAATGGGGACATTACACCAAGGCATAATGATGCATATCTTGCTGAACTTGTCAACTACCACAAAAAGATAGTCATGTCCCTTCCTAGTTGTTGGTAAACCACCTACAAAATGCATGGAAATGCTTTCCCCGGGTTGAGTGGGTACATGTAAGGGATGGAATAGATCTTGATTCTTATTACTGGGATTGTTGTTACAACAAAGTATGCATCCTCTAATATATTGTGCGACATATTCTTGCATTCTGGGTCAGTAGACATACCTTTGTAAGTTAGCAACTGTCTTCCCAACACCAAAATGTCATGCAACCTTGGAGGTGTGAGCATCTTTCATAAGATACAATATTTCACCTTTAGGAACACAGATCTTGTCTAACTTGAAGAGTAACCCATTCTGGGGATGATAGTCAACCTTATTGTCACCTTCTTCTACATGAATTTGGCCCTATAGCTACTGAAACACCTCCTTGAAGTCATCATCTTATGTATATGAATGTATGTATGCATCATGGGAAAAAGGCTCCATGGGCATAAGAGTTCCCAAAGCTATAATGTTGGAGGTGGGTGGTCTTGAAAGCACGTCCATCAACTTATTTGTGATACCCTTCTTCTACTTGATGACTAGATGAAATTGCTGCAAAAAATTCATTCACTTGTAATGTCTAGTGATCTGTCTAGATAATGGTTTCCTTGCCCATTAGATAGTGCTTCCACTTATTAACAATTTGAACCAAGGCATAGAGTTCCTTAACATATGTAGGGTAGTTCAAAACTCCCCCATGAAACATTTCAGAATGATAGCATATTGGATTACCTTCTTGCATCAAAACTGCTCCTATAACATACCCACTTACATTTGTCTCCACTTCAAAGGGTTATGCATGTTAGGCAATGAAAAAACTCGTGCATGAATGATTTTTCGTTTTATCATGTCGACAGCCTTTTATTGATTATGTCCCCAATGTAAACTATTACCACTTGTTGTTATGGTGTGGAGTGGTGCAAATACCACTAAAAAAGATGCTATGAACTTCCATAGGCACTGTGCTTCCTGAACAAAGCTCCTCACTTCAATGACATTAGCAAGAATTGGCCATTTTATGATGGTCTCCATCTTTGCAAGATCTATCTTGAGCTCCCCTCCACTGATCACATACCCCAAACACACTAATGACTACTAAGAAAACTCACATTTCTTGAGGTTAGCTAGCAGCTGGTGGATTTTTAGAGTCTCTAACACCTATATGAGATGTGAGATGTGCTCCTCTTAGGTAGAGCTATAAACCAATATATCATCCAAATACACTGTAATAAATGAATCTAAATATGGACACAATACATCATTCATCAATATCATAAATGTAGTTGGTGAATTACATAAACCAATTGGCATGACCGACCATTCATACAAACCTTGCCTTGTCTTGAAGGCGGTCTTCTAGGTGTCTTCTTCTTTGACACATATTTCGTGGTATCCCAATTTTAGATCCAACTTGGTGAAGCACTTGACATGCTACAATTGGTCTAAAAAATCATCGACCCTGGGTAGAGGGTACTGATTCTTGAGTGTAATATTGTTCAAAGCTCTGTAGTCCATACACATTCATCAAGTCCCATCCTTCTTGGGTACGATGATCGTAGGTGACACACAAGGCGAGGTGCTTGGTCGAATAAATCCCTGCTCCATGAGCTATTGCAACTATTTCTTCATTTCATCTACTTATAGTACATATTATTTATAAAACCCAATATTTGGTAATGGGGAGTCAGGAAACAATTGTTTCTCGTGCTCCATTTCCCTCTTAAGTGGCAACCCTTTAGGCTCCTGGAACACTCCTCTATATGCTTGCAACAACTCTTCCAATTGTTGTTTCTTCTTTTTAGTACATCCCTCTAGGATTCCTTTACTCTTACTAATTCATCACCCATCTAATTCTCTCATAAGAAAATAAAAACATACTTCTTACTTGAACTAATCAACTTTTTGTCTTGGTTGGCACTTACTAGTGAGATATTCCATTTACCTCTATGCTTGATGATGAAATACTTATCATTCTTGATCAGGCGGTACCGGTTTTCTCTTTGCATGAAGATCACATCCCTCATATACATGTAGGGGATTCCAAACACTACACCACACACATCAAGGGGTACTACATAAAACTCCACTTTATCAATATGATCTTACATTGTTTTGTGACCTTGATCTCTGCATACGTGTTTAACCACCACAGTAGATATGGGTTAGGATGATCATGAACCTCCAACCTAAGTTTGTTGGCTAGATTGAATGCTATGAGATTGGCCCATGAACTGATCAAATTGAATAGAGCATCTACCTTGGTCTTCTTAACCTGGATCTTGATATGGAAGAGTTTTGTCATATCCTTCTCTTTCTTGTGATGGGGGCTACTCAGATTCACCTCCTTCTACATTGAAGTGTAGTAAATCTTCTCATCCACATCTGAGCTGATCTCTACCTGATTGCTTGAATCCATGGATATAAGGTTCTCCTTCTTGGCATCCTTCTTATGGTTCTTAGGGTTCAACTCTAGATGTAGTTTCCAACACTCTTCCTCAATGTGACCATCGATATTGCAATGATTACAGTGGTTACTTGGATCCTTGCACTGATGTGCAATGGATGCTGTCTTCTTTCCTTTCCGTTTCCACTTCTTCTTCCCCTCCTTGGAAGCGTCTTGGTGCTCTTTTTTCTTGAAACCACTTGGTTGTCCCTTTCTTGTGGCCTATATTTTCTAGATATTGTGCCTACACACAAGCCTCGTCAACTATCTTGGGCTTGAAGATCATCACTTGCTTTTGCAAATGACTGTGTAGACCCCTCAGATACTTGAGGAGTACATCTAGGTTCTTGAGAGATAACCAAAATGATAGCCATGTTTTTGAACTCGATGGTGTACTCTTGCACACTCTGCCCTTACCTTTGCTTGATGTAATTCTAGCAGATCCATTGGTCCTCTACATACCCGATAGGGAAGAATTGGGACTTAATGAGGTTTTTGAAATCCTCCCACTTAGTTAATAGAGGATCACCCTCCAACCTAAGTGTCTTTGTGTGGCTTTCACGCCATGTTAATGCATGGCCCTCTAATTTCAATTAGGCGCAAATTTCTCTACTCCCCATCTACATTGTGAACACTAAAATAGACCTCTAATTGTTACAACCAATTATTCAAATTTAATGCATCGATCTCACCTTGGTATGGATTGATATCCACTTTCGCTTCCATTTTAAATAAATAATGTGAAGGGGCAATGGAACTGGAACTTGACTTCTCTTTCTCGGGCTCTTTCCTCGACTCCTTTTCTCTCGGTTTCCCCTCTAATCCGATCTCTGAGTTAGGGCCTCCAGACTCCCTGAATGGTCTAAGGCTTCTTTCTAGAGCCGCAATGAGGAGGGCCATATTGTGAGAGATATCAATGACTTTCTCTTCCATCCTTACAAATCTCTCTTTTGCTGGATCTCAAGGATTGTTGCGAACAAACTCATCCACCATGGTTAGGGTTCTGTGACTTTCTTCTTAAGACAATTCTTGTATCCTTAAAATTTCCACAAATACCCCAAAGAAAACTACTTTGATACCAATATGATCTGTAAAATGTCATGGATATTCCACTAGAACAACTTGTCACAACAAATGTTATAATATTTTGAAATCTTAGACTATGAAGATCAATTTTCCTTAGATCGTAGATTAATTAATTACTAGCTTTGCTTGAATTTATGAAAATAACTGGATATGAAAATGAAAAAACAAGAAAAAAGAATATACACAACATCCACACAATTGAACACAAGATGTATCCAAGGAAACCCAGTACAAGAGAAAACCTAGCTAGAAGGTGAGGCCTATGCTCTGCTCTCTTTTCTTCAATTATGGAAATCAAGTACAAAGAAAGAGACACTCACTATGGCGTTTCCTTTGACACTCTGGCTTGAATGGTTGTGATAGAATCTCCTACCTCCTCTGTTATGCTCTCAAAATATCACTCCTTGTATGCTCTACTCAACTATGGAACAAGTACAATACAAAATAATGGAACCCTTTCTCCTCCTAGTGGCCCAATATTTAACATAGCTCGATAATTGTCTAGGGTTAGGGTTTTGACTTCCTCAAACCTCAAAGAGTGATTAGGTTTGGACCTTCTAGAATATTCTTGAAATTCCACACGTGGCTAGCCCCATATGTGCAATTAATGGGGGATGACATGGCATCCACTCGTACCATGATGGTCAACACGGTAGGTCAACTTGCGAGAGCCATAACTTTTGCATATGAGNTTAATTAATTAATTAATTAACCATTTTACCTCTAAAAAGTGATTTATCCATCCTTATGGCTTCTCCAGCCATTGAAAGTCACTTCTCACCATCTTATCCTGTAGTGCTCTTCTTCTCGATTCCGATGAGTTATCACACTAAGAGGTTTCTCCAAGTAATATGCCCATTATGACCTTCTTAGTGAATTTAATTAAGATATGACCCATAATAACTCAAAATTATGGAAATCGTCGGAATGCAACGAAACCAAAGCCAAGCTGTGCGAAATGGATCCTAATGATGAACAATGCAAGTTGGGCCCAAATAAACTCCTCAGTATCTCTCGAACTCTCTGTCACCCCTATCTGGCTACTCGAGTAGGCATAACACTCTGAAATGTTGTAATGTTATAATGTCCCAAAATGGGGACATTACAACAAGGCATAATGATGCATATCTTGCTGAACTTGTCAACTACCACAAAAAGATAGTCATGTCCCTTCCTAGTTGTTGGTAAATCACCTACAAAATGCATGAAAATGCTTTCCCCGGGTCGAGTGGGTACATGTAAGGGATGGAATAGATCTGATTCTTATTACTGGGATTGTTGTTACAACAAAGTATGCATCCTCTAATATATTGTGCGGCATATTCTTTCATTATGGGTCAGTACACATACCTTTGTAAGTTAGCAACTGTCTTCCCAACACCAAAATGTCATGCAACCTTGGAGGTGTGAGCCTCTTTCATAAGATACAATATTTCACCTTTAGGAACACAGATCTTGAGTAACCCATTTTGGAAATGATAGTCAGCCTTATTGTCACCTTCTTCTACATGAATTTGGCCCTATAGCTACGGAAACACCTCCTTGAATTCATCATCTTATGTATATGAATGTATGTATGCATCATGGGAAAAAGGATCCATGGACATAAGAGTTCCCAAATCTATAATGTTGGAGGTGGGTGGCCTTGAAAGCACGTCCATCAACTTATTAGTGATACCCTTCTTCTACTTGATGACTAGATGAAATTGTTGCAAAAAATTCATTCACTTGTAATGTCTAGTGATCTATGTAGATAATGGTTTCCTTGCCCATTAGATAATGCTTCCACTTATTAACAATTTGAACCAAGGCATAGAGTTACTTAACATATGTAGGGTAGTTCAAAACTCCCCCATGAAACATTTCAGAATGATAGCATATTGGATTACCTTCTTGCATCAAAACTGCTCCTATAACATACCCACTTACATTTGTCTCCACTTCAAAGGGTTATGCATGTTAGGCAATGAAAAAACTCGTGCATGAATGATTTTTCGTTTTATCATGTCGACAGCCTTTTATTGATTATGTCCCCAATGTAAACTATTACCACTTGTTGTTATGGTGTGGAGTGGTGCAAATACCACTAAAAAAGATGCTATGAACTTCCATAGGCACTGTGCTTCCTGAACAAAGCTCCTCACTTCAATGACATTAGCAAGAATTGGCCATTTTATGATGGTCTCCATCTTTGCAAGATCTATCTTGAGCTCCCCTCCACTGATCACATACCCCAAACACACTAATGACTACTAAGAAAACTCACATTTCTTGAGGTTAGCTAGCAGCTGGTGGATTTTTAGAGTCTCTAACACCTATATGAGATGTGAGATGTGCTCCTCTTAGGTAGAGCTATAAACCAATATATCATCCAAATACACTGTAATAAATGAATCTAAATATGGACACAATACATCATTCATCAATATCATAAATGTAGTTGGTGAATTACATAAACCAATTGGCATGACCGACCATTCATACAAACCTTGCCTTGTCTTGAAGGCGGTCTTCTAGGTGTCTTCTTCTTTGACACATATTTCGTGGTATCCCAATTTTAGATCCAACTTGGTGAAGCACTTGACATGCTACAATTGGTCTAAAAAATCATCGACCCTGGGTAGAGGGTACTGATTCTTGAGTGTAATATTGTTCAAAGCTCTGTAGTCCATACACATTCATCAAGTCCCATCCTTCTTGGGTACGATGATCGTAGGTGACACACAAGGCGAGGTGCTTGGTCGAATAAATCCCTGCTCCATGAGCTATTGCAACTATTTCTTCATTTCATCTACTTATAGTACATATTATTTATAAAACCCAATATTTGGTAATGGGGAGTCAGGAAACAATTGTTTCTCGTGCTCCATTTCCCTCTTAAGTGGCAACCCTTTAGGCTCCTGGAACACTCCTCTATATGCTTGCAACAACTCTTCCAATTGTTGTTTCTTCTTTTTAGTACATCCCTCTAGGATTCCTTTACTCTTACTAATTCATCACCCATCTAATTCTCTCATAAGAAAATAAAAACATACTTCTTACTTGAACTAATCAACTTTTTGTCTTGGTTGGCACTTACTAGTGAGATATTCCATTTACCTCTATGCTTGATGATGAAATACTTATCATTCTTGATCAGGCGGTACCGGTTTTCTCTTTGCATGAAGATCACATCCCTCATATACATGTAGGGGATTCCAAACACTACACCACACACATCAAGGGGTACTACATAAAACTCCACTTTATCAATATGATCTTACATTGTTTTGTGACCTTGATCTCTGCATACGTGTTTAACCACCACAGTAGATATGGGTTAGGATGATCATGAACCTCCAACCTAAGTTTGTTGGCTAGATTGAATGCTATGAGATTGGCCCATGAACTGATCAAATTGAATAGAGCATCTACCTTGGTCTTCTTAACCTGGATCTTGATATGGAAGAGTTTTGTCATATCCTTCTCTTTCTTGTGATGGGGGCTACTCAGATTCACCTCCTTCTACATTGAAGTGTAGTAAATCTTCTCATCCACATCTGAGCTGATCTCTACCTGATTGCTTGAATCCATGGATATAAGGTTCTCCTTCTTGGCATCCTTCTTATGGTTCTTAGGGTTCAACTCTAGATGTAGTTTCCAACACTCTTCCTCAATGTGACCATCGATATTGCAATGATTACAGTGGTTACTTGGATCCTTGCACTGATGTGCAATGGATGCTGTCTTCTTTCCTTTCCGTTTCCACTTCTTCTTCCCCTCCTTGGAAGCGTCTTGGTGCTCTTTTTTCTTGAAACCACTTGGTTGTCCCTTTCTTGTGGCCTATATTTTCTAGATATTGTGCCTACACACAAGCCTCGTCAACTATCTTGGGCTTGAAGATCATCACTTGCTTTTGCAAATGACTGTGTAGACCCCTCAGATACTTGAGGAGTACATCTAGGTTCTTGAGAGATAACCAAAATGATAGCCATGTTTTTGAACTCGATGGTGTACTCTTGCACACTCTGCCCTTACCTTTGCTTGATGTAATTCTAGCAGATCCATTGGTCCTCTACATACCCGATAGGGAAGAATTGGGACTTAATGAGGTTTTTGAAATCCTCCCACTTAGTTAATAGAGGATCACCCTCCAACCTAAGTGTCTTTGTGTGGCTTTCACGCCATGTTAATGCATGGCCCTCTAATTTCAATTAGGCGCAAATTTCTCTACTCCCCATCTACATTGTGAACACTAAAATAGACCTCTAATTGTTACAACCAATTATTCAAATTTAATGCATCGATCTCACCTTGGTATGGATTGATATCCACTTTCGCTTCCATTTTAAATAAATAATGTGAAGGGGCAATGGAACTGGAACTTGACTTCTCTTTCTCGGGCTCTTTCCTCGACTCCTTTTCTCTCGGTTTCCCCTCTAATCCGATCTCTGAGTTAGGGCCTCCAGACTCCCTGAATGGTCTAAGGCTTCTTTCTAGAGCCGCAATGAGGAGGGCCATATTGTGAGAGATATCAATGACTTTCTCTTCCATCCTTACAAATCTCTCTTTTGCTGGATCTCAAGGATTGTTGCGAACAAACTCATCCACCATGGTTAGGGTTCTGTGACTTTCTTCTTAAGACAATTCTTGTATCCTTAAAATTTCCACAAATACCCCAAAGAAAACTACTTTGATACCAATATGATCTGTAAAATGTCATGGATATTCCACTAGAACAACTTGTCACAACAAATGTTATAATATTTTGAAATCTTAGACTATGAAGATCAATTTTCCTTAGATCGTAGATTAATTAATTACTAGCTTTGCTTGAATTTATGAAAATAACTGGATATGAAAATGAAAAAACAAGAAAAAAGAATATACACAACATCCACACAATTGAACACAAGATGTATCCAAGGAAACCCAGTACAAGAGAAAACCTAGCTAGAAGGTGAGGCCTATGCTCTGCTCTCTTTTCTTCAATTATGGAAATCAAGTACAAAGAAAGAGACACTCACTATGGCGTTTCCTTTGACACTCTGGCTTGAATGGTTGTGATAGAATCTCCTACCTCCTCTGTTATGCTCTCAAAATATCACTCCTTGTATGCTCTACTCAACTATGGAACAAGTACAATACAAAATAATGGAACCCTTTCTCCTCCTAGTGGCCCAATATTTAACATAGCTCGATAATTGTCTAGGGTTAGGGTTTTGACTTCCTCAAACCTCAAAGAGTGATTAGGTTTGGACCTTCTAGAATATTCTTGAAATTCCACACGTGGCTAGCCCCATATGTGCAATTAATGGGGGATGACATGGCATCCACTCGTACCATGATGGTCAACACGGTAGGTCAACTTGCGAGAGCCATAACTTTTGCATATGAG
>JZKD02S0181854.1:0-22823 GCA_000966675.3 Picea glauca | reverse complement strand
CATTGATTGTCTAAAATTGTTGTAACTACCCATATGAATTTCCTGTCATTTGGCTTGTTTGCTTGACTCACACATTCCCAAGTTGATTGTACTCGACCCCCATGCTCCCAAAAACTATGGGATGTGACTTCTCACACCCACCCTCTTACATGCATTAAATGATTGGCCTTGGGGACACTCAATTAAAAAATAGAGTTTAATACACAATGATAATAAAATTCAGGAACGTGGGTGGAATTAATAGACATGGGTAATTCCCCCTTGGACCCCTCTTAGACATTCTCTTAGACCCTCCCCTCTTTTGTGGATTAATTCAGTCCCCATCTATGTCCATCTCCCCTTAGCAGTTGGCATCACATTTTATTATTAAAACTTGGAAATACAATTCGCATATACATTGCTTGGCCATAGCCACATATTATATCTATATTAAGCATTAATTAAATTAGGGATTATAGTGGGGATGTTATAGAAGTTTTTACAGCGAATCTAGCTAGTAGAAAAGTAACATAAACTTGTGAGAGAGAGAAGAGAGGAGAGAAAAATAATGAATTGTATTAACTGAATGAGTAAAATGGTAAAATACACATGATATACTCTACATGGCTAAGTGAATGTGCCATAGTAGTGATCTAGAGAGATTTAGACACTCACTGACAAAAACTGAAGTTATCTGCCACCTAGTCCTATTTAACTAGTCCATGCAATCATCAGTTAACTGAGTCACACGTGTGGAAGTGAGAGAAACATATGAAATCATAAGATATGCACCCTCTTGGCCACATGCATGAGATATGTGCACTCCCGGTGAGGAAACTGAGGTGAACTTGCAACTACTGGTGATAAAACCGAGGTTGCCACGCATGAGTGACTTCCACTAGTCTAACTGAGGTGTAACTAACTTTGAGTTGAAGAGGGAAGGTGCCTTATTTTGTAGGAGAATATTCTCATCTATGGAAGCACCCTCAACATTGGACTATCAACCTTAGGCAAAGAATTACTTAGGTGAGTGTCTAATATCTCCAACACCTCTACCATGGAGTTCAACCTAGTAATTTTACCTAAAAAGGAGTTGTCACTGCCTAAAGGTTTGTATGTCACCACCATGTACCCAAGTTCCAATTCTATTCCTAGGGATACTAAAGAATGTTCCCTCCTCTTATGTCAGGGGTTTGATACCTGCAACAGGGAGAATCAACATATTAAGCCCTCTTTCAAAGACAATGTACTCAACGCTAGAAATGTTGTTTTTGGATGTTGACCCTCAACCCTTTCTTCTATTACTTTTTGCATGGACAAGGTAGCCAATATCTCTAATGTTGTATTAAAGGCCAATTGGGTGGAGAAAGACGCTAAGTATCTCAAAGACCATGGTGCATTCTATAGATTCAACACTATGTGGCCTTCATTGAAGTAGTTGTAGGCATGGATTGTTGTATTTTTGGGGCACTTTCTCACTAATGTTGTGGCCATCCATCCCACTACAAAAGTGTTCTTCCTCCTTGATTTGGAAACCCACGAGGATCAAATAGAAGTGGTGATGTGAGGCCCATGGATTATGGGGAGTGTCAGTCTATTCATTAAACCTTGGCATATGGATTTCAACCCTAACCTAAAGCCTTGTCCTCAATGTCACTTTAGGTTGGGTTGTCAAATCTTCCCCTAAAATTTTGAAGCCTTAATTCCTTGGAAGCCATTAGTGATGGGTTGGGGAATTATGTATGTTTCAACAAAGCCACTAGGGCTAAGTTTTACACTACCTTTGCTTTCATGTGTATCCATGTGAAGTTAGGCAAGGAGCTATCAAATCAAATAGTTTTGTGATATGGGGAGTGTAATTGGAGACATGTTGTGGATCATGACAATATTGTGTTCCATTGTGGCTTTGCTTTGAGCATGGTCACTTAGCGGCTTCCTATCTAAAGGCAAAGGGCCTCGAACGATCTAACGAAGGTCACCAAACTCCCTCTTGATGGAGGAACTTGGAAAGTGCACCCGAGAAAGTGGACCCTCCGAAGCCCCCTTTAGTCTTATGGAGTGTTGTTTATCCTCCTACTACCAAGTCCCCTATAGTTCCTCCCAACATTCCACAATCCTCTATTGCCCCTTTGAAGGATGAAGGAAAGGTCTTTAGTTGTCTTTATCATGCTTAGCCAACGTTGATATAATGAATCTCTCCCTTGGCATAGGGAATCAACGACATGAATCTAACTCTTCTAATCAAGATGACACTTCCAATGCTCGGGCTCCCAAGGAGTGTTGACAATTAATTATAATTCATGTTCTAGGTGCTCTCACTAAAGACAAAAGTTGAATAAACATTAGAAAGCATAACGGCAAAAAAGCTCTTAGTACATTGTTTTCATATTATTTTACTTGATACTCTAGGGTTGTAGTTCAAGATCTTTGTATGAGGTTTGCATTTGTAGCCCTTTGTTTTGTTCAAGCTTATGGACATTGCATTCACAACCTGCTTTTTGTATAAATCTTTGCAAATATTGTTTATTGATAGACAAGGAAGTTTTTTTTCCAAAAAACATTAGGTTCTTGTAGATGAAACTTATGTTCACACTTCACGGAGCACAAGTTTAAGTGATTAGGCTGAGAAAATGTACTCTTTATATTATGTTCATGCAATGCAAGGTTCATATCTCTCCATGAATTACAAAAACACATTCTAAGATAGAAAAAAAGGGTTCCTTATTGAAAATTGAAATACATATTTTACTACTTCCCAATAAGCTTACAACCACTTTTTCATACATTAATTTATATGAACAACAATCATAACATTAAGCATAAGTAATTTGTTGAGATATGTGGTTGAGACAAGGCATCACTACGCTAATGATCCAGGTTCAAATCCTAGTTGGCATAAAACTCTAGACTATAAGTTGGTTAATATTAGTAGGAAACTAAGGCATAATGTTCATAAAGTAACATTGTAAATATTGCATGTCTATTGGAACGTGGTTTAGTAATAACTTGTTACAATAACAATTTATGTTTGAAATGGGTTGTGTTAAATAACAACCCATTTGATTACATAAGACAATCATCAATCAATTGGTTCTTGGTCAATTTCTACATAAACATCACGACACTATGTAATGGAGTCCCTGCAACATTGAGATTCATCATGGCCTTGGCCAAGTTGATTTTACAAACCCTATAAGGTTTTTATCCATCAATATCCACAAGCAATATATGAATTAAACCCTGTAAGGTTTTTATCCATCCAATATATACAAGAATTATATGAATTAAAGCCTCCCAATGCAAAGATAGGCTTGTGTTTTTCTCATGGACCCCCTTCCTCATGTTTAATTATCATGGGACAAGGTGTCGTCTGAGGCAAAATAAGTTGCTTAGAAAATTGTGGTCGTATGGAAACCTAAACTTAGAGATCATGTTGCAATTACAAGCAATTTTCTCTAGATGCATAGGAATCCTTGTAGCATGTGGCATTCCACAGAGTTATACAAAATAAATTAGATGGCGAGCTATGCGAGCTCATCCCTAAAATTTTCCATTGCCGATGAATGTCCAAGCTTTAGATAAAATATGAGAGACGAGACATAGTTACACACACAAACAAAACCCTATTGAATAATTTGATTACTTACAATAGATTGTGACTCCATTATATAGAGTTCATAAGTTGTTATAAGATCTGACTTATTCCCAATATAGAAGGAGAGGTTGAGAGAATATCTCAACTACACACCAAACTAGGAGAATAAGTTGGAGAAGATCTCTCACAACCAACTAGATCTACAACAACCTCCTAAATAATTGAATCAAATAACTTACATAGAGATAGACTCTACATTACAATAACACACCACACTCTTAATAGTATGATAAATAGTCCCACGTTAAGCACAAGACGAGTATGATTTAATTACTCCAACACCCTCCCTTAATGAGTGCTCGTCTTGATCTTTGTTAGGCATGGTCTTCATCAACATACCTTAACCTAGGCTACTAACTCAATCAAGTTGTCTCTTAATCCTCATAAAGGTGCAACTCCTAAGTTGAATCCCTGAGTTCCCTCCCCAAACTCTCGAATCACAGATCTCCCGAAGTCATTAATCACTAGACAATAACTCACACACATATCGCGTAACCTCATTAGCAACCACTCACATGTCTTCAACAACTAATGAGTGATCATTCCCTAGATCCACAAATCCCAAACTAACTGGAAAACCACCGTCATTGAGATTTTACCTGCACTTGATCCCTTCTAACTTTTGAAATACAATTGCTTCAGACCAAGAAATCAATTCAAATTTATCTACAAAGACTGAACAATTGGCCATCATATGGACATACTTCCATCTACCAAGACACCTAAGTACCCAACCATGGTGCTCACCAATTCTCTAGAAAAACAGTCTAGATACATAATGTATCCAAGTCGATCTTACACCATGACCTCTGATAGCAAGCAAATATGTGGGCATATCTCTCACACAGGCACATAGAAATCTTCACATGAAACACACAGTCCATCAATCTCTCACAAAAAAAATAAACTACTCTCACCTACACTAACACTAATACTAAATATTTACACAGGAATAGAACTCACGTCTCTCTCATTTTCTTGGGCCCTCTCATGAGGGAGTTAAGCCCAAACCAAATCTAATGCCAAGATAAAATATGAGATGAGACATGGTTACACACACAAACAAAACTCTATTGAACAATTGAATTATTCACAATAGATTGCAACTCCATTATATAGAGTTCACAAGTTGTTATAAGATCTAACTTATTCCCAATATAGAAGGAGAGGTTGAGAGAATATCTCAACTACACACCAAACTAGGAGACTAAGTTGGAGAATATCTCTCACAACTAACTAGATCTACAACAATCTCCTAAATAATAGAATCAAACAACTTACATAAAGATAAACTCTACATTACAATAGCACATCGCAATTTGAATAGTATGATAAATAATCCCACATTAAGCACAAGACAAGTAGGAGATAATTACTCCAACAACTTTATCATGCAATTTGAATTACTCACAAGCTGCAAGAAATCTAATGCACCACTCTAAACTTGTTGTAGTTATCTTTATTGAGTTTCACCCTGTACCAACTGAACTCGGGCGAGTCAAGGCCATGAATTACCTTATTGACAAGAGATGAGTGTTCCATTGAGGCATTAATGAATGAAACGTTTTGTAGATCATCAGGGCCGAGGAGGTTGTCAGGTTACTCAAAATGATTAGACAATGTTCCTAGCATCCAAAGTTCAATTTCTTCTCTCATCACAAGGTTGAATTCTAGGAACCCTACCTATTATTCGACAAAACATATGAAATCACTAAGAGCATCTGACCAATTGTTTAACAAAATGTCAAACGTTAAAATTTTGTTTTTTCACACATAGAGGACCATTCAAATATTTATGAAAACCATTTATGGGATAACCATCACTTTGGAGGTGACCTCAAAGATTATAAGAATTGTGAAGGTCAAAATCCAGGCCATGGAGGGGATCTTTCCCAATCAATATAAACTGATCTTCTCATACCAACAATTGGAAAATAGTTGCACCTTGGTTGATTATAACATTCGTAAGGAATGGACCCTTCCCATAGTACTTCATCTTCATGGAGGGGTTCTAAATAGGGAAACCAATTCCTTATAAAAGGTGTTACACGTGTATATTACTCCCTCCGAGGGGGATCAAAAGGGTATATCTTTGAATCCTCACTCTTTTAAAGATGTCATTAAAAATAGAGCCTCCTCCCTTTTGTAATTCAAGGCTCCTCAACCAAGGGCCTTCATTATGGAGAGATAACAAGACAACCTAGTGTTACATATACATATGTTAGATATTAAAGAACTCATCACTAGTGATCAAAACCATGCCCCAATTCGTCAATTCAATGGGTTGTGCCTGTTATCAACAACATTTACTGAATGGATTAATTCCACCTAAATCACAAAACATTCATTGCCTTTTTGCTCCAAAGGTCTCTTATGATTTTTTTTTGTAATCTCAACAATAACAAAAAGGTTTTGGAAGAGAGACCATGGTTTTGGGCCAAAGTAGGCCTCTTCATCAAACCATGGTTCCAAGACTTCAACCCTACTACCATGTGTAACACACCCGACCCCTAAATGTTATTTTAAGCAGTGGGGCATCATAATTTCGTTTTTCCTTAACCAACTCATCTCGAATCATCTCTCCGAGATGATTCATTCTCTTCTACTTATCCATAGCTTTCTAACGACTGCTACCGGGCTCTAAACCGACCCTTGGTTTATATCTTACGGCTTCCCAAAGTTCTTTGGGCGTTCATTAGTTGAGGGCCACGTGATGCCCACATGGCTTCATCCCGTTCATACCATCTCTAGGTTCCTACCTCCTGTAGGGAAGGTCCATCCATCACCCAATCCGATGACTAACTTAACCCTCGTCTAACACTCAGGCTAGCGGGGAAATTGACCTTCGGTGCTTCAACACTTCAGTGAATAACGTCTCTTTACTGTCTATGAACGAGACTTCTCAAAGTCCTGAACTCCCGAAGGAACCCAGAATCCCTCCACGTGGCTTCGACCTTTGGGCCTTTCGGTTTATCCTCGACCCTACACTCCAAACCTCTGGAATCCCTAAGTCCCAGACTCTCGAAGTTTTGGTCAGTTCACCCACCACTTTGGCTAGGCTGGCATGTACTAGGTACTGACACGTAGAAGGTCAGGGGTGACATGTACCCTCATCAGGGGGTGACACGTGTCATGTATCAATAGGTCTATAGGGTATGTGATACACAGGAATCTAGGTGACACGTGGCACATCAAACTTTGGGTCCACATCACCCTAGGTAATGTCACTACACCACATCACTCTAGACTGTTTGTCTTTCATGCCCTTCAATCTCATGGCCAAGTTACGTCCACATAACCCTTGGATCAACGGCCTCCGCTACTTCGTATCTTCGACATTCAGGGGTTTCATGGTGTAAACTTCTCCTTTCTCTCGGAGTAGGTTAGCGCTGAGCTGAACACAACCTAGATCTGACAGCTCGAGGGTATCCACGTAACCCCAGAGATCTATGACTCGTAGCCTCCGCTCAAGGGTCCCTTGGGTCCCATTGTTGGGCCACTCTTAGAGGGACATCTGTCATACCAAAATACTCCGGTAAAATATGTGGCACCTACCTCAGGTCATCGACGTCCCCTTACCATGTCACGAGGTCTCCACACCTGGCAAAGTCATCACTTGACATGTCGACCCCCACGTGCTCTTGACATGATACACATGTTCCCACAATCGAATGGTCAAGAGGGGTCGTGAATGATCCTTAGATCCATGGTCCAAAATGCTTTGGGGGTTTTGACGTTACAACACCCCTGTCCTTTTGAAGTGGTCAACGTCGGGCTGGCCACATCGTAGATCCGACGTTTGGGATAGTTCCCAAGCATCCTCAGATCTACGACCCAGATTAGCTTCATCACTCTGAGACTTCGAAGGATCTGTCTCCCTTACGACGAATACCAAAGTTCACCAAACTCATGAAGACTAAAGGAGTCAAGGAATTAACACCTACGCTCCTCCTCCAAATCCAACGGTCGTGACAGACCTTAGATTTTCCCGAACGGATATTGTTCGCTCGTCTCCTCAAAAGAGAGGATCTTCCCTTTGAGACTTGAATCTCGTTATCCTTCCTGATCTTAACAAACTCCTTCCTCTAGGAGACTCAGAATGACTGGGAGTGTCGACATGCATACGTGAAATTGTGCCCAAGGTTGACGAACTCACAACTCCTTTGTTTTAACTTGAGCCGCCACGGGGCTCGAGCATTTACATATACAAACCATATAGTTCCTTACTTGCTTAAATACACAATCAAGCAAATATAATGGGATACAGTCTAATCATCAAGCAAACATACACATCCCTGCAACATTCATAGGATATTCAACTTTAATCTACAGTTACAGTTCAATTACACAGGATATGAGAATACTTATCTATTACAGGTTGCAACCAACTAACTGACTGTGGGTGTTCGCCTTTCCACCCAACCATAAGCTCAAAGACATTCATTCTTAGCGCTCTGGCCACCCCCGTGCCAAGTCGTGATATCACTAGGGAATTTATGTCGATTCTCAACAATCATTTCTCTTTCACATCTTCTGTGAGGTTTATTAGATGCTTCCTCAGCATCAAGCTCACGGTTTTCTGCTTAGGTCCCATTCTTTGCAAAATCTCAAAGATTTTCTTTCTTTGTTACGGCCTCAATGAGGTTTATCAGATGCTTCCTCAACATCAAGCTCGCGGTCTTCTGCCCATTCTCAGTTGGAGAGCTTCTCACATCCTCCACTCTTCTCTTTATTCTCTCATGTGCCTTGCACGCACATCCCTCCTATCTTGTTTCTTCCGTCAGAAGGAAAACTCGGGTCAGTCTGGGTCTGCAAGACCCTATGGTACTTCGGGATGACATTCTTCGGCTAGACCATGCTTCCATTCATGGGGTTGGTTGATGGTTCAACCACCAATCCTTTCTTCATTAACTGATTTCTCTCCTTGGGATTCGGAGGAGGTTTATTATCCTCAACAAGGGAAATTTGGGGTCATTCGATATAATGAACCCTTTCTTATAGTTTTCACAATCTTTCCTCTAGCAATATCATGGCCAATACTTTCAAGGATTCACCCCCATAGTCAGTTGTTTGGCTATCCAAACAATAATACATTTACATTGTTCCCATGCCAGAGCATGGTGATTATGATTAATGATTAGTTACAAGCCGGGGGAAACATGGGTGTTACAATCCCCTCCCCCTTAAAGGAACACCGTCCTCGGTGTTCTTTCTCAGTAACACCTGTCATGCCTTTCTCATTTAGTTGCTTTAGAAGTCTTGACCCTCTTTCCTGGTCAAGTCTTTTTTAGCCTCTTGGCCTTCTTCACCTGCCTTCAATTTTTTTTTGGACAATAAGCACATTAATCATATTTTCATGCAAAAACAATTTATTGTTGCATACAATTCTAGAAAAATTTCACAACTTGGCACAATACTCATTTACACAGTTTGTGGATTTGTATCCACATGGTAGTCTTGTTATCCAAGCTTACTGCTTTTCCTGGACATACCCATTGTGTGCATGATCCCAATCAATAGTTTACAAGAATTGTCGAAGTCTCCTCTTCTTTGCGGTCACTCACCCTCTAGGCCCAGGCTCAGGCATCCCATTCTCTACTATACAGTCCCTCAGGCGATCCATCTTGCCTTGCCAAGGATTTCTCGCACAAGAAGAGTTCTATAGACTTCATTGAGCCTTACAGTCGAGGCTTCCCTCAAAATTGCTCTGCCAAGGCGTCCCTCGGGCTTGTGTTACATCAACACAACATATTTTAGGAGATCATGGCTTACCACGGGGTTTTCATGGATCAACCATAGCAATTTTTCATGCTTTTCATCTTGAAAGCTTTCATTTGTCCTTTCTGGACAGATCTTTTCTTCTCACCTATATCACATGTATACATAAATTCATGAGACATCATAAATTCTAAAGTTCGGAATTTTATTGAAAATATGTCACCCTTAGATTTTCCAATTTCCTCATTTATTTTCAGATCTGTTCCGCACGGAACTAGATCCACCAATTATGGGACTTTCCTTCGTATAACAATTTGGCTCAACAGACAATTTTGGTCTTCCTTATGGGCTTACAACACTGCCATATCCAAGACCCTTTGCTTCCTGCAATTTCAACATTCCTCAGCCAAACAAATTGTTAGTTCTCTTGCACATTGTATTTTCATTACACACTTGCAGTGGTTCACAACCAATTTCAAGATTGTGCACATTAACAATCAAATGCATTCGCTTCAAAGAAAATACCATTCCTTGTGGTTTGGCTCAACATGCAATTTTGGTCTTCCTTATTGGCTTACAACACTGCCATATCCAAGACTCTTTTCTTCTTGCACTTTCAACTTCAATCAGCCAAACAAATTGTTAGTTTTCCATGCACATATATTTTCACTGCACCTTTATAATGTCATCACAAACAATTCTTAAATTGTGCATGCTAACAATCAAATCACTTTTATCTATTTGATGATATAAAGAAAAATTAATTTTCATTCCTTACACATGCATCAGTTCAGTATATCAACCTTTCCCGATGCAATTCAACATTAAGTGAATTTAATCAATGTGCCAATGTCCATGGCTACATTCACACATAATGCGCCCTTGCATCGATTTCNTTCCCTTTTTGAATCGACGACTGAGATCTGCTTTGCGATTCGGGCTTCGGACCTTTCAAACTTCAAACTATATTTTCCCCAAGCAAAACCTCTAAAGCTAAGGATCTGACGACACGTGGCTCCCCGAGATCGACGACTGAGATGCTTTTCGGGTCTCCGGACTTCGGGAAAATAAAATCTCAAACCTAGGCTCTCAAAGGCCTTTACCCAGAGCTGGCGATATACTGACGCGTGTCCTCACGAATTGAATGACCGAGGATTACTTCGGGCCTTTATCTGGAGCTCACGGATTTCAGCCACATGTCCCCACTGCTGAGTGGTCTAGATTAATTTCGGGACCTCGGGCCTTCGAAATTTCGGGACTTGGGGAAATTTGCGCATTCCTCACTTCAGTTTTCCCAAAATGAATTTCTCCACAGTTCAGATCTGGTGCCACGTGTCCTACTGGATCGGACGACCCACGGTAATTTCGGGTTTCGGGAGTTCGGACCTTTGATGAACAAATTTAACGACATTTTGAACTCCTGATTCCCGCGATTATTCTCCATCGTTGATCTCTCCTAATGAGGTCTACAGCCCAAATTAAATATTTCCTCAACCTTTGATCTCGGGCCTTTGCCCCGGCACCAAACTTCGAGCAACTTTCGGATTCTGAATACCTGCGAATCGCCGATCTAAACTCCACATGGAATCCCAACCACTGAAAACTGAACTTGTCTGTTTGCTTGATTCGAGCTCATAATGGGCCATTTTGAATGTTGTGCTTTTGTGCTCATGGTTGCGGCCTGCGGCCCTTGACAACTTAATGTGATAACATAACCAACTGCTTGGGACGAACATTCCAACCAACCATAAACTTGTTGTTCCAAATCTCAACAACAAGTCACTTCTGAGTTGGGGATAACAATCCACAAAAGAAGGTGGTCTCTCATTGTCCACTCTCATAGCTGAGAAAAACCCACAACCTACTGATATTTTCCTACAACTATCCCAATTTTCCACCAGCTCTCTTCCTCACAACCTGCCCAACCCAAGGAATGTACCCCTTCACTGATCTTAGTCCCTCAAGCATCTCATTTGTGTATCAGGGTCTCTCTGGCATAGGTAACCAAGAATCTCTCTGCTGGGAATTCAAGGGAACTCACTGCTAGGAAAACTACCAACAACAACAAAAACAAACACTTGTTGTATCAATGCAATTCACACAAGATTTCCCTCTTCAGGCCTGACAACCAAGCTCTTCAATCTTCAACTCCAAATACGCTCTAGCATGCTCTAGAATTCGCCCTTCATGGATGCACCAACTCCAAGCTCTCTTTTTCTACTCTCTAATTGTTGTTCACGCAAAAGCATTGATTGTCTAAAACTGTTGTAACTACCCATACGAATTTCCTGTCATTTGGCTTGTTTGCTTGACTCACACATTCCCAAGTTGATTGTACTCGACCCCCATGCTCCCAAAAACTATGGGATGTGACTTATCACACCCACCCTCTTACATGCATTAAATGATTGGCCTTGGGGACACTCAATTAAAAAATAGAGTTTAATACATAATGATAATAAAATTCAGGAACGTGGGTGGAATTAATAGACATGGGTAATTCCCCCTTGGACCCCTCTTAGACATTCTCTTAGACCCTCCCCTCTTTTGTGGATTAATTTAGTCCCCATCTATGTCCATCTCCCCTTAGCAGTTGGCATCACATTTTATTATTAAAACTTGGAAATACAATTCGCATATACATTGCTTGGCCATAGCCACATATTATATCTATATTAAGCATTAATTAAATTAGGGATTATAGTGGGGATGTTATAGAAGTTTTTACAGCGAATCTAGCTAGTAGAAAAGTAACATAAACTTGTGAGAGAGAGAAGAGAGGAGAGAAAAATAATGAATTGTATTAACTGAATGAGTAAAATGGTAAAATACACATGATATACTCTACATGGCTAAGTGAATGTGCCATAGTAGTGATCTAGAGAGATTTAGACACTCACTGACAAAAACTGAAGTTATCTGCCACCTAGTCCTATTTAACTAGTCCATGCAATCATCAGTTAACTGAGTCACACGTGTGGAAGTGAGAGAAACATATGAAATCATAAGATATGCACCCTCTTGGCCACATGCATGAGATATGTGCACTCCCGGTGAGGAAACTGAGGTGAACTTGCAACTACTGGTGATAAAACCGAGGTTGCCACGCATGAGTGACTTCCACTAGTCTAACTGAGGTGTAACTAACTTTGAGTTGAAGAGGGAAGGTGCCTTATTTTGTAGGAGAATATTCTCATCTATGGAAGCACCCTCAACATTGGACTATCAACCTTAGGCAAAGAATTACTTAGGTGAGTGTCTAATATCTCCAACACCTCTACCATGGAGTTCAACCTAGTAATTTTACCTAAAAAGGAGTTGTCACTGCCTAAAGGTTTGTATGTCACCACCATGTACCCAAGTTCCAATTCTATTCCTAGGGATACTAAAGAATGTTCCCTCCTCTTATGTCAGGGGTTTGATACCTGCAACAGGGAGAATCAACATATTAAGCCCTCTTTCAAAGACAATGTACTCAACGCTAGAAATGTTGTTTTTGGATGTTGACCCTCAACCCTTTCTTCTATTACTTTTTGCATGGACAAGGTAGCCAATATCTCTAATGTTGTATTAAAGGCCAATTGGGTGGAGAAAGACGCTAAGTATCTCAAAGACCATGGTGCATTCTATAGATTCAACACTATGTGGCCTTCATTGAAGTAGTTGTAGGCATGGATTGTTGTATTTTTGGGGCACTTTCTCACTAATGTTGTGGCCATCCATCCCACTACAAAAGTGTTCTTCCTCCTTGATTTGGAAACCCACGAGGATCAAATAGAAGTGGTGATGTGAGGCCCATGGATTATGGGGAGTGTCAGTCTATTCATTAAACCTTGGCATATGGATTTCAACCCTAACCTAAAGCCTTGTCCTCAATGTCACTTTAGGTTGGGTTGTCAAATCTTCCCCTAAAATTTTGAAGCCTTAATTCCTTGGAAGCCATTAGTGATGGGTTGGGGAATTATGTATGTTTCAACAAAGCCACTAGGGCTAAGTTTTACACTACCTTTGCTTTCATGTGTATCCATGTGAAGTTAGGCAAGGAGCTATCAAATCAAATAGTTTTGTGATATGGGGAGTGTAATTGGAGACATGTTGTGGATCATGACAATATTGTGTTCCATTGTGGCTTTGCTTTGAGCATGGTCACTTAGCGGCTTCCTATCTAAAGGCAAAGGGCCTCGAACGATCTAACGAAGGTCACCAAACTCCCTCTTGATGGAGGAACTTGGAAAGTGCACCCGAGAAAGTGGACCCTCCGAAGCCCCCTTTAGTCTTATGGAGTGTTGTTTATCCTCCTACTACCAAGTCCCCTATAGTTCCTCCCAACATTCCACAATCCTCTATTGCCCCTTTGAAGGATGAAGGAAAGGTCTTTAGTTGTCTTTATCATGCTTAGCCAACGTTGATATAATGAATCTCTCCCTTGGCATAGGGAATCAACGACATGAATCTAACTCTTCTAATCAAGATGACACTTCCAATGCTCGGGCTCCCAAGGAGTGTTGACAATTAATTATAATTCATGTTCTAGGTGCTCTCACTAAAGACAAAAGTTGAATAAACATTAGAAAGCATAACGGCAAAAAAGCTCTTAGTACATTGTTTTCATATTATTTTACTTGATACTCTAGGGTTGTAGTTCAAGATCTTTGTATGAGGTTTGCATTTGTAGCCCTTTGTTTTGTTCAAGCTTATGGACATTGCATTCACAACCTGCTTTTTGTATAAATCTTTGCAAATATTGTTTATTGATAGACAAGGAAGTTTTTTTTCCAAAAAACATTAGGTTCTTGTAGATGAAACTTATGTTCACACTTCACGGAGCACAAGTTTAAGTGATTAGGCTGAGAAAATGTACTCTTTATATTATGTTCATGCAATGCAAGGTTCATATCTCTCCATGAATTACAAAAACACATTCTAAGATAGAAAAAAAGGGTTCCTTATTGAAAATTGAAATACATATTTTACTACTTCCCAATAAGCTTACAACCACTTTTTCATACATTAATTTATATGAACAACAATCATAACATTAAGCATAAGTAATTTGTTGAGATATGTGGTTGAGACAAGGCATCACTACGCTAATGATCCAGGTTCAAATCCTAGTTGGCATAAAACTCTAGACTATAAGTTGGTTAATATTAGTAGGAAACTAAGGCATAATGTTCATAAAGTAACATTGTAAATATTGCATGTCTATTGGAACGTGGTTTAGTAATAACTTGTTACAATAACAATTTATGTTTGAAATGGGTTGTGTTAAATAACAACCCATTTGATTACATAAGACAATCATCAATCAATTGGTTCTTGGTCAATTTCTACATAAACATCACGACACTATGTAATGGAGTCCCTGCAACATTGAGATTCATCATGGCCTTGGCCAAGTTGATTTTACAAACCCTATAAGGTTTTTATCCATCAATATCCACAAGCAATATATGAATTAAACCCTGTAAGGTTTTTATCCATCCAATATATACAAGAATTATATGAATTAAAGCCTCCCAATGCAAAGATAGGCTTGTGTTTTTCTCATGGACCCCCTTCCTCATGTTTAATTATCATGGGACAAGGTGTCGTCTGAGGCAAAATAAGTTGCTTAGAAAATTGTGGTCGTATGGAAACCTAAACTTAGAGATCATGTTGCAATTACAAGCAATTTTCTCTAGATGCATAGGAATCCTTGTAGCATGTGGCATTCCACAGAGTTATACAAAATAAATTAGATGGCGAGCTATGCGAGCTCATCCCTAAAATTTTCCATTGCCGATGAATGTCCAAGCTTTAGATAAAATATGAGAGACGAGACATAGTTACACACACAAACAAAACCCTATTGAATAATTTGATTACTTACAATAGATTGTGACTCCATTATATAGAGTTCATAAGTTGTTATAAGATCTGACTTATTCCCAATATAGAAGGAGAGGTTGAGAGAATATCTCAACTACACACCAAACTAGGAGAATAAGTTGGAGAAGATCTCTCACAACCAACTAGATCTACAACAACCTCCTAAATAATTGAATCAAATAACTTACATAGAGATAGACTCTACATTACAATAACACACCACACTCTTAATAGTATGATAAATAGTCCCACGTTAAGCACAAGACGAGTATGATTTAATTACTCCAACACCCTCCCTTAATGAGTGCTCGTCTTGATCTTTGTTAGGCATGGTCTTCATCAACATACCTTAACCTAGGCTACTAACTCAATCAAGTTGTCTCTTAATCCTCATAAAGGTGCAACTCCTAAGTTGAATCCCTGAGTTCCCTCCCCAAACTCTCGAATCACAGATCTCCCGAAGTCATTAATCACTAGACAATAACTCACACACATATCGCGTAACCTCATTAGCAACCACTCACATGTCTTCAACAACTAATGAGTGATCATTCCCTAGATCCACAAATCCCAAACTAACTGGAAAACCACCGTCATTGAGATTTTACCTGCACTTGATCCCTTCTAACTTTTGAAATACAATTGCTTCAGACCAAGAAATCAATTCAAATTTATCTACAAAGACTGAACAATTGGCCATCATATGGACATACTTCCATCTACCAAGACACCTAAGTACCCAACCATGGTGCTCACCAATTCTCTAGAAAAACAGTCTAGATACATAATGTATCCAAGTCGATCTTACACCATGACCTCTGATAGCAAGCAAATATGTGGGCATATCTCTCACACAGGCACATAGAAATCTTCACATGAAACACACAGTCCATCAATCTCTCACAAAAAAAATAAACTACTCTCACCTACACTAACACTAATACTAAATATTTACACAGGAATAGAACTCACGTCTCTCTCATTTTCTTGGGCCCTCTCATGAGGGAGTTAAGCCCAAACCAAATCTAATGCCAAGATAAAATATGAGATGAGACATGGTTACACACACAAACAAAACTCTATTGAACAATTGAATTATTCACAATAGATTGCAACTCCATTATATAGAGTTCACAAGTTGTTATAAGATCTAACTTATTCCCAATATAGAAGGAGAGGTTGAGAGAATATCTCAACTACACACCAAACTAGGAGACTAAGTTGGAGAATATCTCTCACAACTAACTAGATCTACAACAATCTCCTAAATAATAGAATCAAACAACTTACATAAAGATAAACTCTACATTACAATAGCACATCGCAATTTGAATAGTATGATAAATAATCCCACATTAAGCACAAGACAAGTAGGAGATAATTACTCCAACAACTTTATCATGCAATTTGAATTACTCACAAGCTGCAAGAAATCTAATGCACCACTCTAAACTTGTTGTAGTTATCTTTATTGAGTTTCACCCTGTACCAACTGAACTCGGGCGAGTCAAGGCCATGAATTACCTTATTGACAAGAGATGAGTGTTCCATTGAGGCATTAATGAATGAAACGTTTTGTAGATCATCAGGGCCGAGGAGGTTGTCAGGTTACTCAAAATGATTAGACAATGTTCCTAGCATCCAAAGTTCAATTTCTTCTCTCATCACAAGGTTGAATTCTAGGAACCCTACCTATTATTCGACAAAACATATGAAATCACTAAGAGCATCTGACCAATTGTTTAACAAAATGTCAAACGTTAAAATTTTGTTTTTTCACACATAGAGGACCATTCAAATATTTATGAAAACCATTTATGGGATAACCATCACTTTGGAGGTGACCTCAAAGATTATAAGAATTGTGAAGGTCAAAATCCAGGCCATGGAGGGGATCTTTCCCAATCAATATAAACTGATCTTCTCATACCAACAATTGGAAAATAGTTGCACCTTGGTTGATTATAACATTCGTAAGGAATGGACCCTTCCCATAGTACTTCATCTTCATGGAGGGGTTCTAAATAGGGAAACCAATTCCTTATAAAAGGTGTTACACGTGTATATTACTCCCTCCGAGGGGGATCAAAAGGGTATATCTTTGAATCCTCACTCTTTTAAAGATGTCATTAAAAATAGAGCCTCCTCCCTTTTGTAATTCAAGGCTCCTCAACCAAGGGCCTTCATTATGGAGAGATAACAAGACAACCTAGTGTTACATATACATATGTTAGATATTAAAGAACTCATCACTAGTGATCAAAACCATGCCCCAATTCGTCAATTCAATGGGTTGTGCCTGTTATCAACAACATTTACTGAATGGATTAATTCCACCTAAATCACAAAACATTCATTGCCTTTTTGCTCCAAAGGTCTCTTATGATTTTTTTTTGTAATCTCAACAATAACAAAAAGGTTTTGGAAGAGAGACCATGGTTTTGGGCCAAAGTAGGCCTCTTCATCAAACCATGGTTCCAAGACTTCAACCCTACTACCATGTGTAACACACCCGACCCCTAAATGTTATTTTAAGCAGTGGGGCATCATAATTTCGTTTTTCCTTAACCAACTCATCTCGAATCATCTCTCCGAGATGATTCATTCTCTTCTACTTATCCATAGCTTTCTAACGACTGCTACCGGGCTCTAAACCGACCCTTGGTTTATATCTTACGGCTTCCCAAAGTTCTTTGGGCGTTCATTAGTTGAGGGCCACGTGATGCCCACATGGCTTCATCCCGTTCATACCATCTCTAGGTTCCTACCTCCTGTAGGGAAGGTCCATCCATCACCCAATCCGATGACTAACTTAACCCTCGTCTAACACTCAGGCTAGCGGGGAAATTGACCTTCGGTGCTTCAACACTTCAGTGAATAACGTCTCTTTACTGTCTATGAACGAGACTTCTCAAAGTCCTGAACTCCCGAAGGAACCCAGAATCCCTCCACGTGGCTTCGACCTTTGGGCCTTTCGGTTTATCCTCGACCCTACACTCCAAACCTCTGGAATCCCTAAGTCCCAGACTCTCGAAGTTTTGGTCAGTTCACCCACCACTTTGGCTAGGCTGGCATGTACTAGGTACTGACACGTAGAAGGTCAGGGGTGACATGTACCCTCATCAGGGGGTGACACGTGTCATGTATCAATAGGTCTATAGGGTATGTGATACACAGGAATCTAGGTGACACGTGGCACATCAAACTTTGGGTCCACATCACCCTAGGTAATGTCACTACACCACATCACTCTAGACTGTTTGTCTTTCATGCCCTTCAATCTCATGGCCAAGTTACGTCCACATAACCCTTGGATCAACGGCCTCCGCTACTTCGTATCTTCGACATTCAGGGGTTTCATGGTGTAAACTTCTCCTTTCTCTCGGAGTAGGTTAGCGCTGAGCTGAACACAACCTAGATCTGACAGCTCGAGGGTATCCACGTAACCCCAGAGATCTATGACTCGTAGCCTCCGCTCAAGGGTCCCTTGGGTCCCATTGTTGGGCCACTCTTAGAGGGACATCTGTCATACCAAAATACTCCGGTAAAATATGTGGCACCTACCTCAGGTCATCGACGTCCCCTTACCATGTCACGAGGTCTCCACACCTGGCAAAGTCATCACTTGACATGTCGACCCCCACGTGCTCTTGACATGATACACATGTTCCCACAATCGAATGGTCAAGAGGGGTCGTGAATGATCCTTAGATCCATGGTCCAAAATGCTTTGGGGGTTTTGACGTTACAACACCCCTGTCCTTTTGAAGTGGTCAACGTCGGGCTGGCCACATCGTAGATCCGACGTTTGGGATAGTTCCCAAGCATCCTCAGATCTACGACCCAGATTAGCTTCATCACTCTGAGACTTCGAAGGATCTGTCTCCCTTACGACGAATACCAAAGTTCACCAAACTCATGAAGACTAAAGGAGTCAAGGAATTAACACCTACGCTCCTCCTCCAAATCCAACGGTCGTGACAGACCTTAGATTTTCCCGAACGGATATTGTTCGCTCGTCTCCTCAAAAGAGAGGATCTTCCCTTTGAGACTTGAATCTCGTTATCCTTCCTGATCTTAACAAACTCCTTCCTCTAGGAGACTCAGAATGACTGGGAGTGTCGACATGCATACGTGAAATTGTGCCCAAGGTTGACGAACTCACAACTCCTTTGTTTTAACTTGAGCCGCCACGGGGCTCGAGCATTTACATATACAAACCATATAGTTCCTTACTTGCTTAAATACACAATCAAGCAAATATAATGGGATACAGTCTAATCATCAAGCAAACATACACATCCCTGCAACATTCATAGGATATTCAACTTTAATCTACAGTTACAGTTCAATTACACAGGATATGAGAATACTTATCTATTACAGGTTGCAACCAACTAACTGACTGTGGGTGTTCGCCTTTCCACCCAACCATAAGCTCAAAGACATTCATTCTTAGCGCTCTGGCCACCCCCGTGCCAAGTCGTGATATCACTAGGGAATTTATGTCGATTCTCAACAATCATTTCTCTTTCACATCTTCTGTGAGGTTTATTAGATGCTTCCTCAGCATCAAGCTCACGGTTTTCTGCTTAGGTCCCATTCTTTGCAAAATCTCAAAGATTTTCTTTCTTTGTTACGGCCTCAATGAGGTTTATCAGATGCTTCCTCAACATCAAGCTCGCGGTCTTCTGCCCATTCTCAGTTGGAGAGCTTCTCACATCCTCCACTCTTCTCTTTATTCTCTCATGTGCCTTGCACGCACATCCCTCCTATCTTGTTTCTTCCGTCAGAAGGAAAACTCGGGTCAGTCTGGGTCTGCAAGACCCTATGGTACTTCGGGATGACATTCTTCGGCTAGACCATGCTTCCATTCATGGGGTTGGTTGATGGTTCAACCACCAATCCTTTCTTCATTAACTGATTTCTCTCCTTGGGATTCGGAGGAGGTTTATTATCCTCAACAAGGGAAATTTGGGGTCATTCGATATAATGAACCCTTTCTTATAGTTTTCACAATCTTTCCTCTAGCAATATCATGGCCAATACTTTCAAGGATTCACCCCCATAGTCAGTTGTTTGGCTATCCAAACAATAATACATTTACATTGTTCCCATGCCAGAGCATGGTGATTATGATTAATGATTAGTTACAAGCCGGGGGAAACATGGGTGTTACAATCCCCTCCCCCTTAAAGGAACACCGTCCTCGGTGTTCTTTCTCAGTAACACCTGTCATGCCTTTCTCATTTAGTTGCTTTAGAAGTCTTGACCCTCTTTCCTGGTCAAGTCTTTTTTAGCCTCTTGGCCTTCTTCACCTGCCTTCAATTTTTTTTTGGACAATAAGCACATTAATCATATTTTCATGCAAAAACAATTTATTGTTGCATACAATTCTAGAAAAATTTCACAACTTGGCACAATACTCATTTACACAGTTTGTGGATTTGTATCCACATGGTAGTCTTGTTATCCAAGCTTACTGCTTTTCCTGGACATACCCATTGTGTGCATGATCCCAATCAATAGTTTACAAGAATTGTCGAAGTCTCCTCTTCTTTGCGGTCACTCACCCTCTAGGCCCAGGCTCAGGCATCCCATTCTCTACTATACAGTCCCTCAGGCGATCCATCTTGCCTTGCCAAGGATTTCTCGCACAAGAAGAGTTCTATAGACTTCATTGAGCCTTACAGTCGAGGCTTCCCTCAAAATTGCTCTGCCAAGGCGTCCCTCGGGCTTGTGTTACATCAACACAACATATTTTAGGAGATCATGGCTTACCACGGGGTTTTCATGGATCAACCATAGCAATTTTTCATGCTTTTCATCTTGAAAGCTTTCATTTGTCCTTTCTGGACAGATCTTTTCTTCTCACCTGTATCACATGTATACATAAATTCATGAGACATCATAAATTCTAAAGTTCAGAATTTTATTGAAAATATGTCACCCTTAGATTTTCCAATTTCCTCATTTATTTTCAGATCTGTTCCGCACGGAACCAGATCCACCAATTATGAGACTTTCCTTCGTATAGCAATTTGGCTCAACAGACAATTTTGGTCTTCCTTATGGGCTTACAACACTGCCATATCCAAGACCCTTTGCTTCCTACAATTTCAACATTCCTCAGCCAAACAAATTGTTAGTTCTCTTGCACATTGTATTTTCATTACACACTTGCAGTGGTTCACAACCAATTTCAAGATTGTGCACACTAACAATCAAATGCATTCACTTCAAAGAAAATACCATTCCTTGTGGTTTGGCTCAACATGCAATTTTGGTCTTCCTTATTGGCTTACAACACTGCCATATCCAAGACTCTTTTCTTCTTGCACTTTCAACTTCAATCAGCCAAACAAATTGTTAGTTTTCCATGCACATATATGTTCACTGCACCTTTATAATGTCATCACAAACAATTCTTAAATTGTGCATGCTAACAATCAAATCACTTTTATCTATTTGATGATATAAAGAAAAATTATTTTTCATTCCTTACAGATGCATCAGTTCAGTATATCAACCTTTCCCGATGCAATTCAACATTAAGTGAATTTAATCAATGTGCCAATGTCCATGGCTACATTCACACATAATGCGCCCTTGCATCGATTTCAAATTATCACTTTTCAGGTTAGGCACTTTCTCCAAGGTCTGTTGGAATTCAACCAACTTATTACCATATGGATTCTCTGCCCATATTTATTATTTTAGCAGAACCATATTTTCTACTCCGAATCGATCACAACCTTAAATCGTCATTCATGAAACTCAAGGTTTCAAAATGAATACCTTTAAGCATTCCTTGATTGGCCAATGCATTCATGATATATCAATTCATGAATTCTTCCAAGGATTACAAATAGTCTTTACTACCAGAGTTTCACACCTTCATCATTCAGGTTCTCCTTCCTGAATCATACCCTATTTGGGTATCCAAGGCATACAACCGCCTTTCAAAAGCTCATGCATAAAATTAAGACAATAAAATATTCCAGAAGGGGTTCTTACCAAATCCCTTCATACATTGTGCCACATAGGCATGAACATTTTTATATCGGTTCTTGGTTGCTAGAACCCTGTTTCTGATTTTGACCTCATCAATAGTGCTTTATGGGAACTTTTACATCACTGTCAACAATCTTTCAATCGCAGCCTTCTCATGGTCATCCTCTGATTGAGGTTTCCCATCATTGGCAACTGTCTTCCTCAACAACTCCAATTCCTTTATATACATAGCATGCATCATCATAGTCACAATTACATTAGTTGTAATTGCATCATCATATTAAACCAAATGCATGTATCATAACATTCAAATCCATAAGATATCTTTAAAATGTCCTAGCATATATTTATGCACTTCATCACATTATCCTCAAATGTTTCCATGAGTGCAACACAAACAGATCTTGATTGTTTCTACAACAATACAACCCTCATCACTATGGTGTCAAAACCTTTGACTTTCATCAACGTACCAACTTTCTCATCCCAGAGAAAACATAATACTCAGCAAGAAAAGAATTGAGGGCTCTCCCCTTCTTCCAATTCTTTCTACACAATCTGAGACTTTTCAGCCCAGTTGAGTTAT
>JZKD02S0181843.1:0-22824 GCA_000966675.3 Picea glauca | reverse complement strand
GAGGGCATGGTCTTCCATAGGGAGGTAGGATATAGAGAAGTGCTGAATATGCGAGAGGAGATCTAGGTTGACCAAGACATAGTCAACTACATTGGCCCCCACTCTAGGGGACGCAAGTAAAGTCACCTGAGTCCGGAAAATAAGGGAGCCCATTCATGATCAATAAGTCATGGGATTCTCCTAGCTGCAAAAGGTGTCTCTCGTACCTGTGAGGGGCCCATACCTATCCAGCGAACTCCTATGAAGGCCCACAAACTCTGGCTCTAACTCCTGGAGACAAAGTGCATCCTTAACCCTGTCATGAAGAGATACCTGTAGGTTTCTGCCATCTGGTGCGGGTGTTAAATTCACCTAGAAGAATGACCTCTCCAAGGGTGGAATAGTGGGAGATGTCAGCGTAGAGGTCAGTGAAAGGGTCCCCCTCGGATACCCTATGAAGTGCAAAGTGTGACGAGGTTGGGGGGAAGTAGTAAACTATAGTGTAAATATCTCAGAGGAGGGGGTTGTTTCGATGGAACCAGACCCACAAAAATCTAGCATGCTTGTATGAAGACAACATAGTAACCCTATTCTGGAGGGAATCCCATATAAGACAGGCAACCCCCCCAAACCCTCTAATGCTGTTGGATTTAGTCTCCTATCGGCAAGACCATGCCCAATGATATCCATGTATCAGGGCTGGCGTCCGCATGGGGCTTGTGTGCATCTCTATGAGGAAAAGGAGGTTGCGGGGCTCAACTGCATCCCAAAGCGTACCTGGTGAAGACCAAAATGCACCATTACAGTTCCAACAACCAATGGAGATGGTGGGTCCACCCCCCCTATCCTGTACCCCAGTTGAACAAGATCGTCATTTGGCCCAAGGGAGGGAGTATCCTGAAGGGGCTGAATCACGAATGATGACATTGAGGTCTCGAATAACTGCCCATTTACCTTTTCCTTCCGTGCTGCTGTGACCCAATCTCTAGACAATTTGAGTTCTGCTTGTTGGGATTTGGTGAGGTCAGCATCAAGATGTATTCTGTGTGTGGGTGGGAGCAAAGAGAGTTTTCTCTTAGCCTGGAGGGCTCTGAGGCGGCCTTCTAGTGTTCGGAAATGGAGGAAGAGTGTGGAGTTGGGGCCCAACCATGCATGTTCAAGGGTGAGATCCTTCAGATCAAGAACGTCGTGAAGGAAGGAGGTGCCTATCTGTAGGGGGTTCAATGGGGACTTAGGAGGGGGGAGTCCTCACACTCTAAGATTAAGCTCCTGGGTTTGGTGGAGGCGTTCCTCAATCAGTTTTGCTTGTACCACATCTTCGACCACGGGGAGCAGGGGAGGCTGTTCCCTTTTCCAGACCACATCAACCCAAGAATTAAGTGTTTTCTGCTGTATTTCCGCCTCCTCTTTAAAAAGGGCCTGCTGTGATCTCATTTCTTCTTGCAGATTTTTTATATTCGAGATTTCTGTTTGGAGCAAGGGGGAGTCCACACTTACGTTTTGTAAATGGATATTTTCCTGTTTTTTCATTTCGGAGACCATCTGTTTGAGGTCAGTTACTTCCGAATGGAGCTGTTTGTTTTCATCCTTGAGAGATTCCATCCTCTGCAACAGATTTTTGACCTGTCCCTTTGGCTAAGTTGCCACCTTATGAAGGACATATCCATGCAATCAAAATCACATATCAATGCCGTTTTGAACCTGGGCCTCCTTGTTAATACAAGCCTGATCACCTTGCTGCTTGCCACCAGACCACAGTCCCATGGACATGTTTCTTAATTTTACTCACTGGGGAGTTTGAAAAGTAAGCTAGTTTTCTGTATTTTAGCCTCTAAATGCTTTTCCTCACATTTTTTCTTCTAGACTTGAGTTTTTGCCAGCTTGCCTCAAATACTTCACTTGATTTTTGGTTTGTTTCTTTGTCTTCTTTATTTTCCATGACATAGATTGCTTTATGTTGTGTCTTGCCCTTCTTTATCAAATCCCATATTACTTTTATGACCTGGATATCTCTTGCAACACATGTTTATTGCAATGTATATGATTTTCCTATAGTGGATATTTGTTCGTGTTTTTACTTCATCTTGCTTTTATCAGCTATTTGTTGTTTGATGTATATCCTAGTTCTTGAAATTTTATTTTCCTCTTGAACAAAATTACAAATTCTTTTTCTACTTGCATATTATTTTTATCTGAGATCTCGTTGTGTACCTTTTTGTGAGTTCATTATAAAGTATCTTATTTGTGTTGCTAAATTTGGCAATTAATTTGGAAGGAGTATTTTATGCTCCACAAATACGTGAGTTACACGTGAACCTTCTCTAGAATGTGTGGCTCTGATCTTGCTTTGTGATAGAAGAAACAGGACATTAATCAGACTTTATAGAGGTGTGATATCCAACTTGAGTGAAAGTCACCTTTTAGTAGATTCAACTGATTCAACGGAATAATACTAAACAGCTAAGTAGCCAGGGTGCACTCACCTGTACTAGATGCATCCCATTGCCCAGGTGCATATGCCCCATCTGACTGCGGCATGATGGACCCCAACCTCTCTAGGGATGCACCCTATGTCCCTTGACAGAACTTCGGGTGTGCTCCCTATGACAAGGCTGTTGCTAGTTTGTTGTGGGGGTGTTAACCTCTGAAATAACACACAAATGCTTGTAACTACACGTGATGACCCTGTAGCAGGCATTGTGTAGGGTACCAGAAACCTGACCAGGAAACTCATTCTTCATTTTGTTCCGCTTCCTGTTCTTGTTCCTATTCCCATATTACCCTATATGAATACAATTGTAATCAGTTTTATTATTTATATGCATGATATATGCTGTGAGGGGCGGTTACATTTCTTATCTCCCAAAACTTCGTAGGCCTGTTTCTTGTTCTGTTGTTGTTTCTTGCTCCGTTTTTGGTAAGTTGGTAACATAAAGGCATTCTTGATTAGTGACCAGTCGCCAATGATTTGCATCTGATGACTAAATGTCATTGAGCATGATTTGTAGTTATTTATAAATGTAAAATTACGACTGGAGTATTGAATTTGAAATTTTGAAAATTAAATCTTGAATGTCAAATTGGAATACTGATTGTGACATTATCATTATGATATTTAATATTTTGTGCAGTGTAATTATAAATTTTACATTTCTAAGTTCTTAGTTCTTTATTGTACTATTTTTGAATTTTACTATTATTTTAAACATATTTAAACATTATTTATATAAAGTTGTATATATATAAGCGATACACCCTCCCCCCATGCACCCAGATTTCAAAACCAACGTACCTGCAGCTGCAGTCACGTATGCTGGCTATCTTGTTTAGTACTTTAAATCTGCAACTAGTAGTGCTCCCTCCATGGTAAAGGATTGTTAAGGATAACATGTTTAAGCTTTATATAGGCACTTATACCGCACATGTAATACCTGAAAGGCTAAGGTTACTTATGGGAAAGTCATGTACAGAAGCTGGCATATATTGGCATTGGCATGTTTGTGCAATCTTTGTAAGGTATTTGGGATCGTTCGTTCTATCAGCTTAGGTATTTCTTTGAATTCTGCCGATCTTGGTGTTTCTTTGTAGTATGGTTTCTGCACCTCAGCAAGATTGTTGTAGTTAGGCCAAACTTGAATATGGGAAAGCTGTATGTCATTTAATACTGAAAATTCCTTGATTATTGTGGCTTTACAGTTCTTATATCCTAATGGAGCATGTTGTCTCTTCGCTCTTCAGCTTTTGCAGTTGTGGATGCTGGTTATATTTGGAAGTATTTCTATTATATGTAAAGCATTTTGCCATCTATGCTGCGCAACAAATTTGATTTGATATTCTTATTTCCTCGTAGTAATTCAGGTCTCCTATACAATGTCACTGTTTTTTTCCATCCTTCATGAATATTATGCTACCTAGTACCGATCTTGTTTTGCCATAGAATCTGGATATTAAGTTGTGCTAAGACTTTCATTCTGCTGCCATGATGGCTAATATACTCTGTTAGCCTTACATTGGCTTCATTCCATATTTTTTGGAATGTTAGAGAATGTTTTATCATAGAATGCTTGGCCGATGTGTTATTTTATAAGAAGGGCAAGACAACTTTTGAAACAGATTATGGTTCACTTCTTTGTTTGCAAGGAGTACAAAGTATCTGATGTTTGCAATGATTTGTTATCAATGTATTAAGCCACTTTGATCAATCAAGACACTTGTGGTAGTGTGCTGTGAAGAAACTATGTATTTCAACATTAGCTGATGGCTGTGCTACTTTTCCCCAGGCACCAGCTATGCTTCTAAATTTTTATGGGCTAATGGAGTAACACTCTTCAAAGTTCGGGACGAATCAGTAAAATTGCTAGGAAAATCTAATCCGCTTTTCTCCAGTCCAGAGCGTCCACCACTAACTGAATCTGCACAAAAGGCATTGGATTGGGCTGTTGATGAGAAGACTAAATTGGGTAAGTTTGACTGGAAAAGCAATCTAAACTATTGGGGGATTTTATTACAATGGAAGGATATTCAAGCTGATGAGATTCTTTTTAATATTTATTATCATACTGAACTCTGTAAACCTTACATTTTCTAATCTCAAGTTGCTTATAAAGTTTGTTAATGTTCAACACTTCATCCTCATATTCCTCTTTTATCAGATGAGTTTTAGCAATTAGCCATAAACATAGTTGCACAGGGATGCATCCCCAACCTTGGGAGAAGCATACCCAGTGTTTCGCCATCCCTAGGGTACAAGGGAATGGGGGAAAATGCCCCCTTTTCCTATGGGATATCACTGGGAGAACAGGAGACATTCCCCCTATCCAAGGGATGTTTCTCCCCATCTAGGGAATGTTCAGGGATTTAGGGATCTGGCAAACTTTCTCAGTGCATGGTTGTATCTCTACAACTACTATAGACCAGCCTACTACACCTACTAGCTATAACGGCCCTTTAAAATCATCTATCTACTGTATAAAAATTGGCTACTGCTGCATTTTCATCCCAGTTTTTCTATATAAAATTGGCCTGAGTATATCATCAAGTTCAGAGGAAAAAACCATGGATTATTAAAAAACTGTAAAATTTGCCATATTAAAAAAATAAATTGCTGATCCCATTTACTAGTCAGAGAGTGAAGTTCAACTTCAATCTGTAAAAAAATTGGCAGGTTGGTGATAGGTCATAACTTCTATCTTCAGGGGTCGCTCTTGTAAATCTCGTCAAAATACCTGGTCTTGAGATTCAGTTTTCTTGCTTATATGTTTTTTGCTGCTCCACTCTCCCCATCCCTTGGAAATTTAGAGTACCTCCCAGCCTTTCCTAAAACTTTTTCTCCATTCCCTCAGACCCTTTCTGCAAAACTTGGTGCAACATAGCTGTAAACCTAAAAAGCAGTGTTGCAAATAGTGGTGATATATCGCTGACATTGTGATATATAGCGATTCTCTCAGCTGTGCAATATTATCACTGGAAAAATGGCATTTTTTTTCAAACTTTGAATGTATTGCAATATATTGACAAAAAATCACGATTCAATGGAAAAATTTGCCTAGTCCACGACAGATTGGCTTTAAAATCCAAAATTTAGACTAATTTAAAAAGCAGAAGCAGGGGATTGAAAGCAGAGAAGAAATTGACCATCTTCCATCGAGCCGAGGAGGGAAATCTAGTGTGGACATAAGTGATCCAACAATGGCACACAGAACACACATGAATACATAAAATATTTATAAATCAATGGCACGAAGGGCTTTTAGCCCAAGGGTGCATCCTGGCTCAACAATTGGATTTCTATGAGGAAAAGCAAGGATTGTTCAATCTTATAGAATGGATAAATGTAACCAAGAGAGCAGTTCTCCAGTGATCCAGTGGAGCCCAGTGCTAGTATGTATTATACTCTCCCCCACTGGTAAGGTACCAGTAGTGTATGTATTACATGGGACAGCGAAGTTTGCATTATGCAAGGGGCTTACTAGATTGGTCAGTGGACATGAAACCTGGATAGTAAACTTCCATAGCATCATTTAGTGAATGTCAAAAGTAAATGCAAAAGGTCACTTGTGGTGGAAAGGACAACTTAAAAATCTTAATTTGAAGGTTTACTTACATAAGTATGGCAAACTCTCGTACCCATTTTGACTAAAAATTCTGAAAGATAAGATTTTCATGCTTCCTAATCTTTTATATTTATAGAGTAAGAAGAAATCACATAATCATTCAGATGGGAGCTCCTTTTAATGTTTTATATTTCACTTATCTGAGAAGGGACTATTTTCCACAATCACAACCTTCATGTGGAACATTAGAAGGGTTATGCCCTCCCGACAACCTCTTTGGAGCTGTTCTCTTAGAGGAGCTCCTGCAGTTTACCATCTTTTAGTGCATTGTGATCCATCTTGACTAGAAATTCCAGCGTACAGTTTGACCTGTTACTTTCGAGCTACCTTTTTTTTAATGTAAAGTATAAATGCTTAGAGTTTCTTGGAGGCAGAATACACCGTCTTTTTATGGTTCCAAGTAGGGTGTTACTACTTGCTACACTTCACTTTGCATGTTATCTGGAAGTTAGAAAATGATGCCTTAGTTTTGAGGTAACTTCCATTTGCGATGAATTTATTCTGTGGAGCAAATTTTTGAACCTTTTTTGTTATTGAAGCATGTTGATTGTGAAAAATATCCACTTGTATGATACAGGGGAAAGTGGTGAGGTAACAACTACCCACATGCTCCTTGGAATCTGGGCTGAAAAGGGCTCAACTGGTCAACAAATATTGGCTAATCTTGGCATTGATGATAAGAAGGCTAAAGAACTTGCAGAGTCTGTCAGTACTAAGTTCTCCTCTTCACTTGGAAAGACATTTTTCCACTGTCTCAAGTTTCCAGGCTTAAGCTGATGTGATCTTGTAGATTTATAGTAACTTTAAACAATTTCCAACTTTTTGGGAATACTAATACTTTGTGCACATGTGATGAATTTACTGCAGATAAAGGAAGAAGTTGCCGTGAGTTCAAAATAAAGGGATTTTCTACCCTTGCTATATCCGTTTCAGGCCACAAATTACAGGAAGATTTATGCATGTACATATCGCTTTCGAATCTTGAGTCCATTCTGAAGTTAATGACCTTTCAACATATAGTTCTGAACCATAAGCAAACGTACTGTGAAATTCTTTCTAGATGGAAAATGTTTACATGGGGTAACTATACCTCTTTTTACAATCGCGAAGAAGTGCAACAATGTTTGCATATTTCTGCATACAATCCAGATTATGCAATGACCAGATGGATAGTTGACAAAATTCAGCAGATGCGTTTGCTAGGGAAACTGCAATGATTTCATTTGAATAAGCAGGAAAAATACAAAATGATTTGTGCGTGAGTACATTATAAAAAACGCTATTGTTAATGGAATTTCTCACGAATAACTATGAAAAGTGCTATTGTTAATGGAATCTCTCACGAATAACTATAAAAAGCGCTATTGTTCATGGAATCTCTCGTGAATAACTATCTTTGCCTAATTATGACAATCGAGAGACAACATCTCAAGTACTTCCCAATAATCTCAATTTTCTTTCTAAAGAAACATATTTTATTATTCCCAAAGTTTAGAAAGAGCTGCGAAAATTTGTGCCAACCCATTTTGGCACAGGTTGGAAACCCTGGACTGCAACAAGGTCAAAGTTAGGAACAATTAAAAGTAGAAAAAATTCAAGCAAAATTATGATTCCTGTTTCAAACGTAAGTAAATATTCATGACCATAGTTATATATGCGCTAGTGGAATTGTGTTCATTATGGAATATATATATATATATATATATATATATATATATATATATATATATATATATTATCTTTCCGGTATAATTTTTTTTTCTATATTATCACGAAAGTGTAATATGTGTTCCAGTCTTATAATTAATATATATATATATATATATTAATCTTTTAATTTTTAGGAAACAAATGCATCTTATATTTCATTATTTTGCAAAAGAAAATACATCATACATTCATACATTTCAAGCGAAATTAGGGGCATACTCATTCCCCTTTCCTCTATATGCAAGGAGAACAGGTATATCTGCGTTAGCTTTAATCCAGTGGAGTCGTTTCCTTTCCTAAAAAGTTATATTGTAGCTGCAAACTGCACTGCCAAATCATATTTAAATGGAACAACTTCACATGTGAAACAATGTATTTTCTCCAACGGAAGTTGCTTGATACCATCTTCGCCTTGAGAAGTAGATGCTTTGTTAATATTGTAGTATCTATTGTAGTTATTTATGCCTATCTGAAAATTTATTTATCTCCAAATATAGCGCCCATCCACTAGAGTTGCATGGAACAAAAATGATATTCTTTCATACCACATTCCTAGAAGGTTTGGGCTACTTTGCAGTCCCACAATAGGGGTTTGGTTGTATCTTTGTTTTGGCATCTCACACATCTTCCCTCTATGTAGCTTGTATGCGGAAGCGCTAGACTATTATTGAGAGTCAACTATCCAAAAGTTCAGGATTTAAATGACACGTGTTTCCAAATACCTTGGAATCTCTTTGTAGTAGGATGGTTAGAATGAGGGACCATGCTATCACAAGGAATAAGGCCCAAGCTTGAGCGCGTCGAAGGAAGTGGAGTCACCACTTGGTCTTTAGTATAAATTGAGAAAAGTAAGGGAGGGATAGAAGATAAGAGGGAAACAAGGCACTAGGGTAATTGGGTTAGAGGTTAAAGAGTGGGATTATGTGAAACCTAGGCTTGTAGATTAGGTTAAGTGTCAAGTTTTGTTAGTTTTTAACAAGAAGTAAATGTGATAACAAATTAACAACAACAAAGCGAGTTAAACTAGGGTTTATTTTCCTTTAAACTCTTGGTGTGCTGGAATGAGAGAAAAATGTAGTGTACCTTTTTATTCAATGCAAAAAACAGAGAAAAACATTAAACCAATTAATCCCCTGCTCTTGTGACAAATAAGAAAACAAAAAGGCCCTAGGGTTTATTAAGAGCCCTAGGTGAACCAAAGTTTTTAACTAGGTTTTGTAGGAAAACGAACAAAGCAAATGGAAAATTTCTTCGACCAGGGAAATGAACAGACAACATAAAAGCAAGAGTGGAATGAGAGCCTATTTAATGTACCCAAAAATGTCATGACACCCTCTCCCCCACCCGAAAAAACAAAAACGAACAAAGCAAATGGAAAATTTCTTCGACCAGGGAAATGAATAGACAACATAAAAGCAAGAGTGGAATGAGAGCCTATTTAATGTACCCAAAAATGTCATGACACCCTCTCCCTCACCCGAAAAAACAAATTTGGATATACATTCTCCAAATATATGTAATGAAATGAAACATGCAAGCAATCAACCATACATAATATAAACCCTAAGTGTAGATTTGGTGACTTGAGTGCCCTCAGTTAGAGGGTACCTCCTCACTCGAAGGTTGTGTTGGAATATCTCATGTTGGAAGACCAAGATGTGAGGATGGGATGGAGTAAACAAATAATCATATGATGGTCTTTATTTCAACTAAACACTAACCATGACATTTAATTATTGATCACGACTCTCCTTGCTTAGTTTATATATGATTTGATTTTTGTTGTTGTTGAAGTTATCTAGGACAGCTAGAGGTAGAATGCACTGAAAAACATAATGATAAATTGTGTTCACTTAATGAAAAAAAACAACCAAATAAAAAAAGAGAATGATTTATATAATTCAAAGCATAAATATTATAAAAGGATGGACCTTCATAAAGGTATGCCATCTGAAATCACTTTTTCAAGCTATTTTTAATTTTTCCTGCAAAATCAGTGGGAATTTAATGTTCCTCGCGATGTATTTCACCAAGTTAATCTCTCCTCTATTAATAACCATAAAATAATTGTTGGTTGTCCACCACTAGAAGATTGAGTCACTCAACTGTCACATCACATTGGTTTACATGATATAATTTTAGCTTTGACAATTTGATCTTTGTTATTCCTTCCATCTAACATTCCCCATAGGCATTTTGTGACAATCTTCCCAATATTCATTGTTGAAAGAATATAACAAACAAAATGATATTCAGGAAGATACAAGAAGATGGTGGAAAATGCATAAGTCAATTCTGCATTATATTTACACCAAAGATACAAATATATAGTACAATTGGTGTAACCACCTCACAAGATAGATTTTCTCTCATACCAACACCTCATTAAGAGATAAATATAGGAGGAGGCAATACGACCTAATACACACTTAGGATAAAAACTATATACAAAGAGGTGGTATATGGCTTTATGATTGTATAGGGAGCCATAGGCTAACAATCTCCCCCTCAATCATAAATCCAAACAATTATACTGGCAAGGCAACAAGAACTAGTGGATAATCTGGTATCATCTCCAAGTCTTCAATATGAGACTCTTGGTCCAAGCTTCAATGAATATCTGCCCCAAAAAACACCAAATCTGGATGTTGAAAAATCATAGAAACTGAAAAATTCCACTGTGTAAACATGTGAGCTAAAACACTTGCAATTGTTTATTGTTGTGAATCGAATATCTAATGAGAAAATAATGAGAAGTGAATCAACATCAAGTCCAACACATCCCTAAAATGCCTAACAACCCAATCAAATGCCAAGTAATAATGCAAACAAAACTATTTGTCCTCTTCTAGGTATAAATATCATCAAAGTGAAGAAAATGCCCACAAAAATGCTCTAAAAAATGACACAAAAAACAGTGCTAATAAACATCCTAATCATCAATTTGAATTTCTTTGTATGATTCACCTAAACTATAACTATGACAACTAATTATTGAGAAGTAAACTAGGCGTCTTGTTGTAACTGCTCAACATCAGGTTGAGATAAAACTTGAACAACCAATGGATGTCACATAGAATATGACAAGTGGCAGAAACCTAAAAAATGCTCATTTGGAAAATCATCAATAATTCATCAAAAGTGGCGAGATCACAACTTTGTTGTTGTTGCATCTTAGTCTTCTATTTTGGTCAGTGAATAGACTTCAAAACTTCAAGTCTAACAATCAACACCAATCTCTTAAACATCAATATCTCCCTCTCACCCCCCCAGTTAGTTGAAAGGCAAGAAGTCATGTTTATTCTTTTGGTTTACATTTAGCCAATGCATTCATTTCACCAAGTGGTATGAGTCTATTCATTTTGATATCAATAAAACCCCCTTGAAGGCATAAGAGAGTATTGTCTTAGAGTGGATTCACCGACTCGATCTTCAACTCCTAAGTTGGCCCTGGTCATGCCCAAAATCATCATCTAGACTATAATTCACAAGCAGTTTTTGGTTGATTGAAAACCTCTCGTTTTAAGTAAGAATCATGGGGTTTTATATTGCACACTTCTTTCTCTTTTATGTTTCATAGGTTAAAAAATGAAGCCAGTTGTAAAACTAACAATTATCATGCACATTTCTTCTTTAACTCTTGCACACTTGGTCTTCATCTTGATCTTCAATATCCTTGTTTAATCTTCATTTTGGATCTTTCATACTCTATTTGTCAGTTGTGAGAGTAGCCAATTCTAATAGGAAATGACATGCCTATATTGAGTTAGCTAGCCTCAACAGGCTTGTTGATTGACTCCAAGACTCGACTTATCTTGATACCTAGACTCCCTTATTCAATTTTAGGTAGGTCTATTTACAACAATTTATGAATGCAATTTCAAATTCAAGACCTTGAAAGGGTTTCTTGCAACTCGACCCTTTTAACTCTTAAAGACAGATTCTCAAAATTTACCTCAATTTTGTCATATTTGACTTAAAGACGCAAAATCAATTGCATCGACTCAAAGTTAATTTTCAATTTGAAAATATTTTCAGTTTAAAGTGGGCTTCAACGATTTAACTATTGCAAGGACCATTGCATTTTATACACTTATTGAAAACATGATCCATGTATTTGTTGTTTTGTCAAAATAAATATGAATGTTAAAGAGAGACTCCTAAAATTTACCTCAATTGTCATATTTGACTTAAGGATCCAAAATCAATTGCATCGTGGAGTCTAAAAATGACTCAAAGTTAATTTTCAATTTGAAAATATTTTCAGTTTAAAGTGGCCTTCAAAGATTTAACTATTGCAAGGACCATTGCATTTTATACACTTATTGAAAACATGATCCATGTATTTGTTGTTTTCCTTTTCATACAAAATCTATTCTTACATCAAACTTGAGATATCTACTTTATTATATCATGATTATGATATTTTTATTGTATCATGATTATAATTTTTGTTTTCTTTTCATACAGAAATTATTCTTGCATCAAACTCCAAAGAGATTACGATTTTAGTTTCCTTTTCAGACAAAATTTATTCTTACATCAAACTTGAGATATCTACTTTTATTATATCATGGTTATGATATTTTTATTGTATCATAATTATAATTTTTTTTTTTTTTTTTTCATACAGAAATTATTCTTGCATCAAACTTTGGACCATAAAAAACTATTCTTACATCAAACTTTGGACCATAAGAATTTTAAAACCTTACTTTCTTTTTATGCTTTACAACATCTCCCCCACTTTTACAATGTGTTTGTAATAACATCTCTCAGGTTTACAATGTGAATTTTAATACCTAACTTCTTTTTCATGCTCTACAACATCTCCCCCACTTTTACAATGTGTTTGTAATAACATCTCTCAGGTTTACAATGTTTGAAATGTCTCTTCCTTACAAGCAATATGCTCATGCTTTACAACATCTCCCCCACTTTTACAATCTCCCCCACTTTTACAATGTGTTTGTAATAACATCTCTCACATTTACAATGTGTTTGTAATAACATCTCTCACATTTACAATGTTTGAAATGTCTCTTCCTTATAAGCAATATGCTCAAATGTAAAAGTGTTTGTAATAACATCTCTGAAATGTCTCTTCCTTACCAGCAATATGCTGAAATGTCTCTTCCTTACAAGCAATATGCTCAAACATTTAGAGTACAAAAAAACACTATCATTTAGAGTACAACAAAGCACTTTATAAGTTCTAAACTCATATGACACCAAATCATTTGCAATGGAGTGCTTAAAACAATCCTCCAAAGACAGACCTAACTTTACTTGGTGAGGTGAAATGAATTCAAATGCTGATAAAATCACCATTCATCTTGGGCATGTGGGATAACCATCTTCAATAATTCATTAGGGTCACTTCATATGGAGATAGACCAAGAACCATTACATCAAAATACCGTAGATTGTGCTTAGACGGAGAAGCAGGTGTTGGTGAGCAAGCGCTGAGTTTTTTTTTATGATTCCGTAAGGCAAATTGCTATTCGACATAGATGTAGGAGAGACCGAGAAAGGCCTTTTCTTCTTCTTCTAGAGAATCGATCACTGGACTATATCATTTTCTTGAAGCTTAATCAGCCAAAGCTTCGCTAGCCATTAAGCTCTTCTAATGGCAATTGGGATGAGAAAAGATGCAATTCCCTATATTCAAGCTCTAACCACGAGTTCCTGTGCATTGTGAACTGAATAATAAGAATTGTCTTTTACACTAGCAACCTGTCAACGCATCTTAGGCACCACTGGAATCGGAGCTGAGACCTGACATGATCTGAGACACAGCAGCGATTCCTCATGATTTCTTTGATTGAGATTGATGGCATCAAATCTGCACAGACTGTGACCAAGTCACCCCTTCAAATCTGTAAATCGATGGAAATTCCGTAGGATGAGATGTCGTTCACAAACATTCTCTTATAGTCCTCCACAATGGTCAATTGATCTCTGTCAGGAGAATGTTTACAGGTAGATCCATATCTCGTGATTTTTTTAGCTTGATCTCTAAAAATATAAAATGTGGCGCAGCATGTCGAAGAGAGATGGAGTCACAGAGGAGAGGGTATCCTCAGTGATCATGATTTCTCTGCTATTTAAACTGGAGTAATTACTATTAGAGGGTATTCAAGGAGATGTCATTATGATGATTTGGTCACACTGTAGTGAAGATAACATGGAACCTATATAGTATGTTTTTAAAGCCAATTTTTCAATATTGCTGAGCTTTCAATACTGGTCAACGACTCATCATTATATATATATATATATATATATATATATATATATATATATATATATATATATATATATTGCATTCATCTTTCCATTTGATAGTTTTAAGAATTAAAGGAGACATGGACATGTATATGACGATTAAATAAAGCAAAACCTGGTAAATACCTGTCAAATTTAACCACTTTTGGGATCACCCAAGAAGCACCACCTCTGGTCTGTAAATGTTGTCCTACTACATCTATTTCCTATTTTCATTTGTCTCGTAGAATCCGTGTCTCTAGGTAGGGGTTTTGATGTTGGGTTTAAACATCAAATTCTAGTAGTAGATGATCCAACACATTCTCTGCCATGCACCAATAGCCCATGCACTTAGATCCACACAATTCACATAGCACAAAGCTCCACTCTCACTGCTTTACACAACCTCTTATCATTTGGTTCTCACCCAAACATGCACATGGAATTACAATGCATACCCATATGTCAGGACAACGAATTTCTAAGAGCACATTACAACACAACAAATAGGGCCTTCTCGAATCACCTCTTCAATTTCTTCTGCAGGAAATCGATTTGACAATAGATCAATATAGTCTCTTATCCATGTCTAACGATCTCATTACAACATCTACATGGTTTGTTATGAATTGATAGACCTCGCCTTGATAAAAATTTGGCACCTCACATCATGACATGCAAATCTTGAAACATGCCCATTTGGTATTTCTCCTCGAGTCTATATATACTTCTTTTTCTCTGTTTGAAATTCATTGTGGAAGCAAAGAATTTTCATTCCTATCTCATGAAGTCGTCACCCTTCACAAGTGGAATCAACATGTAAGGCCATTTTAGTGGTAGGTCCCGATTTGAAAAATTGGAGTCTGGAACCTTCCAGATCCATTTTGAGGCATTAAACAACTTTTTTTGGGGTTACAGTACGATGTTCTACACTTTGAGACCTTTTCAACAGTGCATCAAACTCCTAAATTGGGGCTCATATGCAAAAGTTATGCCTCCCACAAGTTGACATACCTTGTTGACCACCATGGTATGAGTGGATGCCATGTCAGCCCCCATTACTCACACATGGGACTAACTACGTTTGGAATTTCAAGAAGATTCTAGAAGGTCCAAACATTATCACTAATTGAGGGTTGATGAAGTCAAAACCCTAACCGTAGACGACTATCGAACTATGTTAAATATCAGGCCGCTAGGAGGAGAATGAGTTTTATTCTTTTGTATTGTATTTGTTCCATAGTTGAGCAGAGCATCCAAGGGGTGGTATTTTGAGAGCATACCAGAGGAGATAGGAGATTTTGTAGCAACTGTTCATGCCACAGTGTAAAAAACAACTCCATAGTGAGTGCCTCTTTCTTTATACTTGCTTACCATAATTGAAGAAAAGACAATAGATCATAAGCCTCACCTTTTAGTTGGGTTTTATGTCGTATTGGGTTTCCCAGGCTACATCTTGTGTTTAATTGTGTGGATGGTATGTATATTTTTACCTATTCTTTCATGTTCGTATTCAGTTATTTTCATAAATCTAAGTAATAAGCTAATAATAACTAATCTGGGATCTAAGGAAATAAATTGCATAATCTAAGATTTCATAATAGTTTAAGATTTGTTGTGACGAACTGTTCCAATGGAATATGCATGACAATTTATAGATCATATTGGTATTATGACAGTTTTCTTTGGGGTATTGTGGAAAGTTGCAGGATCTAGGAATTATCTTAAGAAGAAAGTCGTAGAACCCTAACCATGGTGGATGATGTTCACAACAACTCTCGAGATCCAACAGAAGAGATATTCGCAAGGATGGAAGAGAAATTCGTTGATATCTCTCGCAATATGTCCCTCCTCATGGTGGCTCTAGAAAGAAAGCTCAGAACATGCAGGGAGGTTGGATGCCCTAACTCGAAGATGAGATCAAAGGGGAAACTGGGAGAAAATGAAGACCCATAAAATGAATTGAGGAAAGATACTGAGAAAACGCAACCAAGTTTCGGTTCCATTACCCTTCACAATCTTTATTTAAAATGGAATTGAAAGTGGATATCAAACCACCAAGGTGATATCAATGCATTAACGTTGAGTCATTGGTTGCAACAATTAGAGGTCTATTTCAGTGCTCACAATATAGATGAGGAGAAGAAGATTTCGTTTTCCTGATTGAAATTAGAGGGCCATGCATTAAATTGGTGGGAAAGCCACAATGAGACACTTAGGTTGGAGGGTGATATGCTAGTAACTAAGTGGGAGGATTTGAAAACCCCCATTAAGTCCCAATTATACTCTATTGGGTTTGTAGAGGACCAATGGATCCATTGACATTAATTCAGGAAAAGGCAAGGGTAGAGTGTACAAGAGTACACCACTGAATTCAAAAATATGGCTATCATATTGGGTATTTCTCCCAAGAACCTAGATGTACTCCTCAAGTATATGGGGTGTATACACAGTCATTTGTGAAAGCAAGTGATGCTCTTCAAGCCCAAGATAGTTGATGAGGCCTATGTGCAAGAACGATATATAGAAAATATAGGCCACAAGAAAGGAAAACCAAATGGTTCCAAGCAGAAAGAGCATTGAGAGGCTTCCAAGGAGGGGAAGAATAAGTGGAAAGGGGAAATACAAGAAGATGACAACCATTGCACATCAGTGCAAGGATCTAAGTAATCATCGTAACCATTGCAATATTGATGGTCAAACTAAGAAAAATGTTGGAAACTACATCTGGAGTTGAACCCTAAAATATGTAAGAAGGATGTTGAGAAGAAGAACCTTCTAGCCACATATTTAAGCAATTAATAGAAAGTAGCTTAGATGTGGATGAGAATATTTCCTGCAATTTAGTGCAGAAGGAGGTGAATTTGAATAGTCTTCATCACAAGGAAGAGAAGGAGATGAACAAATTCGTCCATACCAAGATCTAGGTCAAGAAGACCAAGGTAGACTCTCTATTTGATTCTGGTTCACATGATAATCTCATAGAAATCGATTTGGTCAAAAAGATTGGGTTGGAGGTTCATGATCATCCTATCTCATATCCATTGGGGCGAGTAAACAATGATGCAAATATTGAGGTCACAAAATAGTGCAAGATCAAATTTGTTGTAAGTGCATATTTTATTGATAAAGTGGAGTTAGATGTAAGTCTACCCCTCGAGTGTGCAGTGTAGTGTTTGGAATCACCTACATGTATACGAGGGATGCAATCTTCATGTAGAGAGAAAACTAATACCACCTGATCAAGGATGGAAAGTATTTCATCATCAATGCACATAAAGGTAAATTGAAGATCTCACTGGTAAGTGCCAACCAAGCCAAAATTTTTATTACTTCAAGTAAGAAGTATGTTTCTCTTTTCTTACGAGAGAATCAACCAGGTGATGAATCGATAGGAGTAAAGGAATCCTTGTATGCATGTACTAACAAGAATAAACAATGATTGGAAGAGTTGTTACAAGCATACATAGGAGTGTTCTAGGATCCTAAAGGACTTCCACCTAAGAGGGAAGTGGAGCATGAGGTTTAGTTGTTTCTTGACTCTCCATTACCAAATACTGGGTTGTATAGATAGTCTATTCTGGAAGCAGATGAAGTGAAGAAACAATTGTAGCAATTGCTGGAGTAGGGATTAATTCAACCAAGCACCTCATCTTGTGGGTCACCTATCATCGTTGTACCCAAGAAGGATGAGACTTGGTGGATGTGTATCAACTATAGAGATTTGAATAAGATTACACTCAAAAATCAATACCCTTTTCCCAACATCCATGAATTGTTAGACCAATTGCAGCATGTCAAGTACTTCACCAAGTTGGATCTCAAATCAGGATACAAACATGTACGAGTTAAAAAATAAGACACCTATAAGACCGTCTTTAAGACAAGGAAAGGTTTGTATGATTGGCTAGTCGTGCCATTTGGATTATGTAATGCACCAACTACATTTATGAGATTGATGAATTATGCATTGCGCCCATATTTAGATTCATTTTTTATAGTATATTTGTATGATATATTGGTTTATAGCTCTACCTGGGAGGAGCACATCTCACATCTTATGCAAGTGTTAGAGACTTTGAAAAGGAACCAACTATTGGCTACACCACTCCACGCCATAACAACAAGTGGTAAGAGTTTCAAGTGGGGAAAGAATCAATAGAAATATTTCGATGAGCTAAAGTGAAAGATCATTCAAACAACAATTCTCACATTTCCTAACTTGTAGAGTCCCTTCAAAGTGGAGATGCAAGTGGGTATGTTATGGGAGTAGTTTTGATGCAAGAAGATAAGCTAGTATCCTATCATTATGAGATGTTTCATGGGGGAGTTTTGAGCTACCCTACATATGATAAGGAACTCTATGTGTTGGCTCAAGTCATTAAGAAGTGGAAACATTATTTGATGGGAAAGGAAACCATTATCCACATAAATCACCAACCATTGTAGTATTTTTCATCCCAGAGTAAGCTTCAACAAACCAGACATTACAAGTGGATGGGGTTTTTGTAGAAATTTCATCTAGTCATCAAGTATAAGAAGAGAAACACTAATAAGTTTACATACATACTTTCAAGGTCACCCACATCCAAGATTACAGCTTTGGGAACTCTTATGCACATGGAGCCTTTTACCCATGATGCATACAAAGAGACATACACAGAAGACGAGGACTTCAAAGAGGTGTTTCGGTAGCTACATGGCCACATTCATGTAAAATAAGGTGACACAAAGTTTCCTATCATCTCCATAATGGATTTCTCTACAATCCAGACAAGCTCTATGTTCCTAAAGGTGAAAGATTGCATCTTATTAGAGAGGCTCACACCTCCAAGGTTGCAGAACATTTTGGTGTTGGGAAGACAATTACTAACTTACAGAGGTGTGTGTATTGGCTTAAAATGCAAGAAGATGTAGTGTGATATATTAGAGGATGCATACTTTGTTGTACCAACAAGCCCAATAATAGAAATAAAGGTCTATACCAACCCTTACATGTACCCACTTTCCCTTGGGAAAGTATTTCCATGGATTTTGTGGGAGGTTTACAAACAACCGAGAAGGGACATGACTATCTTTTTGTGGTAGTTTATAGGTTCAATAAGATGTGCATTCTTATTCCTTGTAAAAATTACCATCGGAGGACAAGAATCAACAAATATGTTCTTTGAATAGGTCTGGGTGCACTTTGGGATACCAAGGATCATCATCTTAGAAAATGATACTAGATTTCTTAGTACCTTTTGGACTACACTTGGGAGAAGATGGACACAAATTTGAAGAGATCTACAACATTCCATCAATAGACATATGGGAAACCAAAAGTAGTCAACGAGATGTTGGTACTTATTTTGAGGGGTTACAATCAAAAGCATCCAAAGAATTGGGATGAAAATATGATCTATATTCAACACCTTTATACTAGACTAGTCCACACTTCTAATGGTAAGTCACCTTTTGAAACCTGATTTGGGTATTTACCACCTTCTCCCTTGGATGTTGTATATGGAAAACAAGGAGGAGTGAGGGAAGACATCACAAGAGAAGCATTAAGAGCAGAGACATTTTTTGAAAATATTAGATAGATCTATTTTCAAGTACAGGGGGCGCTGAAGAAGTCACAAGAAAAGTATAAGGCTAGACATAATCAACACAGAACTGAGAATTCATTTAAAGTGGGAGACAAAGTTGGTTACAAATGAACAAGGAAAGGCTATAAGGTACTGGTAAGAAGATCAAAGCTCTACAATATGGACCTTTCGAGGTATTGGAGAAGGTGGGAGATAACACCTACAAACTTAGTCTACCCCCATATATGTGCATTTACTCAATAGTGAATGTGGAGAATTTGAAACTCTATTAACCTTCCATGTTGGATAAGGAGGTGGAACAAGTCCTACCTACCATAGAGTACTTAGCACCAGATGCCTAGGTAGAGTTGGAAGAAGACGCGGTTTTGCAGAGGAAGTATAAAACTATAAGACATGGGCATATCGACCTTTGCAAATTGGGTTGAAAGGAAAACTTGTAGGCAAATCAAAATGAAACTGTAGGGAGAAGGTAGAGGAAAAATTTCCCCACCTCATATAGTAAAGATTTTGGCGACCAAAAGCCTCTCTAGATGGGGAGGTATGATTTGAATTGGATCATTATACAATTTTTCATCTATATTGGTAATTTATGGGTGGAAAAACTTGGAGGAATAAACTTGCAAGACCATATTAGTGGTAGGTCCTACTTTGGAAAATTGGGGTCCAAAACCTTCCAGAGCCATTTTGAGGCATTAAACGATTTTTGTTTTGGGTTACAATGTATGTAACTTGCACACACACCCTTGACAGTGTTCTACACTCTGCGACCTTTCCTATGGTGCATTAAACACCTCAATTGAATCTCATATTCAAAAGTTATGTCTCTCGCAAGTTGACCTACCTTGTTGACCACCATGGCACGAGTGGATGCCACATCAACCCCCATTACTCACACATATGGGTTTAGCCACGTGTGGAATTTCATGAAGATTCTATAATATCCAAGCCTTATCACTAATTGAGGGTTGAGGAAGTCAAAACCCTAACCCTAGACATCTATCGAGCTATGTTAAATACTGGGCCTCTAGGAGGAGAAGGGGTTCTATTCCTTTGTATTGTATTTGTTCCATAGTTGAGTAGATTGTCTAGGGGGTGGTATTTTGGCAGCATAACATAGGAGGTAGGAGATTTTGTAGCAGTCGTTCAAGCCACAATGTCAAAGGAAACTTCATAATGAGTGCCTCTTTCTTTGTACTTGCTTACCATAACTAAAGAAAAGAGAGAAGAGCATATGCTTCATCTTCTAGCTGGTTTTTCTCCCATATTGGGTTTCCCAAGATACATGTTGTGTTCAATTGTGTGGATGGTGTTTATATTTTTACATGTTCTTTCATTTTCATATTCAATTATTTTCATAAATTTGAGCAATAAGCTAGTAATAGCTATTATGGGATATAAGGAAATAAATTGCATAATCCAATATTTCATAATATTTTAAGATTTTTTGTGACAAAATGTTCCAATGGAATACCCATGATACTTTATAGATCAATCTAATACACACTTAGGATAAAAACAATTTCTTAAGATGTGAAATATACAAAGAAGTGGTATATGAATTTATGATTGTCTAGGGAACCGGAGGCTAACAATCGTGCCAAACAAATGAGCTAATAGAAAGTTCTCATAGTATGGGGGTCAATTCAACTATACATAAAACTACTCCATACCTTGGGGAAGATCATTACATTGTCCTATCAACAAAATCAAATGAATCACATTTATTAGTACAAAACAACAAAAAAAGTAACCAATGATAAGTTACATACGTGAATGTAATTGAAACTAATTGCTTACCATGGAGACTTCTATCATAAGCTTTCTTCCACAGTTGAGGTGTCGTTCTTCGTGTTTTTTTTTCTATTTTCCTCCTTACCATTGAAATGATGTTTTTCATCTATTTGAACACTATGATTTTTTGGAAGGAAAATTATGTATTCATTATAGACCTCCTCTCCTAGACTACTTGAACATCAAGATGTAGTTTTTGGACTAATATTGGAAAATTATAATTACCCTTTGTTTGAATCCCTACAAGATATACTATAATGTTATTGGCAAACTACAATTAATTAATAAAATTGCAAATAATAATAGATGAGTTAATATTCGAGTGTAGTTTACGTACCACATAAATGTGACATCCTAGGTGCATTGTGAATTGTCCATGTAAGTATTCTATGGAATTGGTATTGTCTTTACCCTATTGGTTTGGACATGTTGTACATAATTATCCCAACTCATAACTTTTAAAGTTCATTAATAAGATACTCAATATACACATCCATATCTCTAACTCGATATTCGTATGCTTATTTCAAATAAAATATATCAAATACTTTCTACATACATCATGATATGTAATGAACAATAAAAATGAGGTGGAATTTTGTAAATAGTTGGAATATAAATACCCAAAAATATCAATGACAACTTTATCGGCATCCAAGGAGGAATATTATTGTTTAAAACAAACACTAGCCCCACTAATTAAATGGATCCCATCTGTACAAGTGGATTAACACCATCAACTTCTAAGGAAAACTTGATGTTATGAGGTTCATCTCTAAAGATGGGACATTTTTTCTCAATTCCCCTAAATGAAAAACCATCTACAACGATCTGCATAATACCATGACTCCTCATTCAAGCATGATGATCCATAAACTATGTTATGTTCTTGCACCTGAACAATTGTTGAAGATATGGAATGATGGGGATATGATGAATGACCTTTTGAGGAATGTTCTTTGTCACCTAAATAGTATGAAACCTACTACTTTTACATTTGGGGAATTGCTTCAACTATGATTTCCCTTATACATAATAGGATCATACCTAGTAGGATCTATGTGAAAAATTTCTTGAAGGACCATTCAAAACATTCAATTTCATCAACAATAAAATGGTAAAGAGAAGACTTTTTCTTCGGCCCTTAAGATAGGGGTTTATTTGCTATATCAATAAGAGGGTTATCATGAATCCTAGAATCATCATCCACAGATGCATCCACATCCATGGTGCAAAGTTTTCATGAATCAAATTGTTTATCCCATCATTCACTAGTATATGTCTTTCATTCTCTTCCATTATGTTTTGGTCTTCCCCAAGGATGTTATCGGTGGGCATATATATATATATATATATATATATATATATATATA